>CABFVX010006861.1:0-36085 GCA_902151425.1 Timema shepardi
GGAGCAGGTAAAAGGAACAGGTCCAGTGGTGGAGCAGTAACAGATTGCTCCTGCTCCACTAAAGGAGCAGTTTTTCCCATCCCTAGCGCTGATAGAGACGGACCTGCTCCGGTTGATTCCGTTTCCTCCGCTGGTAAACGATGGCGACCGAGACTAGACGAGCGCCGCCGAAGCGGACTTTTCAGTCCGTCCACACGGAGCTAGAGGCTTGAGCTGCTGGTAAGATGAAGAAGAAACGGTGCGATAGCTAGGTTGACGGTAAAGAAAAACAACCAAACAAAGCACTGCCACTTGAAGTGGGTCAACACTCAACGCACACAAATTCAGTTCCGAGACCGACAAGAATAATTTCTCGTGGAAGAAATAAATGATACCCACTGCAACAATGTCACGGAAGAAATACGGTTATAGAATGTTGGCACATTATTCAGAGTAGGATCTTCCTCCACCAGTTCCTTTCTGTGGTATTTGTGGTGTGCGTCCTAGTTAATTTGACAATCGTTTCGCCAGCTCTTGTTTTGTTTCTTTGTCGAAGTATGGAGGGAAACATCTGATTCTGAATTTGGGGAGAGATGTGGGACCGATTCTAGTTGAGAGGTAGGTAAATTGTCAAACGATAGCTATATTTGTACTAGTTAAAGCCGATTTTTAGTTGTGTTTTTTTGGTATGATGTTTTAGATTTAATCAGTAGGGTCAGAAAGTGCACATTAAATAACGTTAATTAAATAATTGTGAATAGTATTTATTGATTACATTAATATAGTTCGAAACTGCAACTAACGCTTTCGAATAAATTCGAATATGCTATCTTTGCAAACGACTATTCTATAGAAAAACAGGTCTAATATTTCTGAATAAACTATTGTTGATTATTAATTGATTACATTAAGTACGTGTTAAACGAGTGCTATAAGAAGAGATTTCTAGAACGACTTTCAAATCACAACTATCACTATTGACTTAATTTTTATTTTTATACTCTTTTGGGTTATTATTATGGAGGAGATTCGATTAGTTGTGCAGCGCACATACCACAACAATTTAAACAAATTAAATTTGTTTCTATCGGATTGTTGAATGAGTATGTAGCACACGGAAAGCTCTGATTCAAAATTGTTTCGGGGTTTGAGGGTTTAATAAATATTTATAGTTCACAGACCAATAATTTGCAAACTAGAGACAAGGGGCCCGCGATCTTCCGCTTCCCCCTCCCCCCTCCTTCCCCGCTCCCTTAAATAAACTAGCACCTTTAAATAATTTAAACTTTAAAAGGCGGTAAATGGAAAACAAGTTAATTTATATAAGATAATAATAAACTTAATAGAAACAATATTAAAATAAAGAAATAACCACTAAATAAAGGTTGTATAACGTTAGAAGTGTTATAGGAGTGAACTAAAATAAAATAATAAGTTAATTATTATATTCAATCGACTGGAACAATGGAACTGTTAACAGGATTGGGGAACTCACTGGTTCGGACTATTTAAATTTCGAACAAAACTGGATATGTTTTAAAAATTTAAATAACTGACGTTGATTGTTTGGTCAGTAACTCGTCACCGAATCAGTGATTAATTGCTACATCTTGTCTATTTTTATAAATTGTAACAAGGCTCTTCATACTTTTTATTTGACGCAAAAACTGCACGTACATTTTGTGACATTGCGATGTTTGAAGATCGGACGGCCGATATATCCGCCAGGTCAATGACCTAACCGTAGACTGACCTTGCATATTCCAAGGTCGAACGTGGTCCCAAGTAACAACAATGTGTGTGCTAAGCTTTGAAACAGCTAATTTGTTTTATTATGTTAGTTCAAAGTAATTTACTGAAATAATAATAAACAAAAGTAGTGTATATAGATTAAGTTAAATTTGAAAAATAGTTTAATAATGTACCGATGGAAACAAATAAATAAAAGTCTACTATTATAATGATCATTATTATGTGTTCTGTCCTACGACAGGTCACTTCTTTTGTCAGTGAACTTAGACCACCAATGCGCCCCGTCCTCTGCCTCCTCCTTCAGAATTTTCCTCTTTCCTTCAAATCATCCAATATTTGAAACCTCATTCTTCATAAAATCTTAACCGCCTCGATGGCGTAATTAGCTAACTCGCTAGTTTCGTGTTGAGCTAGAATGAGAGATCGAAGTTCGAATCTCGCCCGGGTGAACTGGGGCGGGGGGTGGTTTTTCTTAGATGGTTTACCACGCAAATGAGGGTTCACTTCCTATATATGCAACCTTCCCGATTCCTAACTCATCGGCGTAATTAGTACTTAAGCGTATAACCCGAACGGCTAGTAAGACGCGGTGGGTGGTAAGTATTATTATTATTCTAAATTCCTCTTTCCCTCAACCTCGCCTTCTATGACGTCATACAGAAGACAGTTCATCCTAAGTATATCTTCGATCCAGGTTGTGTTGCACCGAAGAATCGCATCCAAAATGGTTCTCTTCTCACCCACTATTCTTGAGACTTGTTCATTTGTCACCCTGTCTGTCCACCTGATCTTCTCAAGCACCATATATCTGAGCGGCGACCGATAGAAAACAAAACAAAACAAAGAAGATTGAAATTTAAAAATTATTTCTAAAGATAACCGCTGTCATTTTTAAATTTTCAGAATATATCTAGATGGAGTAATCCTCACTAAAAGCTTAAATAATAGCTTTGGCTATTTGATTCTTAAATAAGCAAAAGTCTACAAGTATAATTTATTTTATTTAAAAAAATGTATTTGTTTACTAACGAGGCTAAGGTGTAATACCGTGTTTTGCAAGTTCCACTTAACTAGGCTTCGATATTAATTTAAAGCAATTTAAAATTAGTAACTTAAAGAACTAACATAATAATAGAACGAATTCTAAAAAGTAAACAATTAGTAATTTCAAATGAAATCAACTATACTTACAATAATCACCAGCTGTTACATTTTAACAAGCTTTATCTCATTAATGTAATCATATCAATATTCATTATATTAATAATCATTCATACAACATTTTATTTAAATCTATATCTTTACAACAATTAATTTGAGAAAACCCCAATATTTTCATTCGTCCTTTGCCAAGGTCACGTGATTTTTGTGGGACGAGAGAATGTTTTATATCTTTGACCAGAGTTTCAAAACACCAGCGATCCTGATGAGGATTACAATTTTTTTTTAAATCAGTTTTATTTACTAGACTAGCGATCTCTTTGTGTATAATAAACGTACTAGCTCTAATTATATAAATAAAAACCACAAACCGAGTCGCCGTTCTAAGAAGGCAGGTGCCTCAGTCTAGCGAGTGAATCAGGAATGAGTAAGTTTTATTATCTCTTTCCATCGTCGGAAACGGAAACCGCAAGTGAAGATAAACATTCTCAAACATGACGATAAAAACAAACGAAACACAATGGTGCTCAAATTACAGAGGTCAAGGACTAAAAGAATGCGCCAGCTGCTAGTTCTCGCGTGCAACTTGCGCTTATGGACGGACTTTATTTTTAATCGGATTATGGTTTTACTTTCTCATCTATCTTGATATGTCCAAGTGTCAGTTAAGGCTAGCAACCTTTTAGCTACAGTCCAATTTTCATAGGAATAGCTTGAAATATTACTAGATCTACTTCCTTGTATTCATACGTCAAATAATTTGACCTACAACGGTCACTTTTGATAGGTATTATTAAAAAAAAAATAAACTAAAATAATAAAATGTTTTTAAAAGTAAAAACCGTCAAGCTCTTTTGCCGATGACGCGAAGGTAGGTGTTCCAAGAGTGCCTCCCCTCCCCCCATATGGTTTTCCATTCTTTCTTCGCGCAAATGATGGTCTAAAATAACACAAATGGCAAAACTAAAATTGTATCAATTTTGGCTATAAAAAAAGTTTGTATTTTATAAAAGCTTCTTCGTGTAACTATCAGTAAGCTTGTGCTTTCGTGTAGAAACGGATTGAATGAATCCTTGATTGATGATTCATGTTACATTTGGAGTAGGAAACATGATTATTTTAAATGTATGACTTCTCTGGATTACAAGATATACAAATCAGTTTTACAGGTAACACTGAACAAATACAAATAAACTTTTTAATATATTTAAATATGTAGCTATCATCCAAGTAGTTGACATTTGGTCAAAACTACAATATATTTAAAGCAAGGGTGTAGTCAGGGGGAGGGGGTTCAACCACCCCCTGAATTTTTTTTAACAAAATATATATGGCTTCATTTATGGTCCAGACAATATCAAAATTAAGGTACAAATACAAATCAGGGGGCTGTATTACCATAAAAAGCACTTCAGAGAACATCTAGAGGGGCTTAATATACATAAATTTTCATAGCCTTCGTCAGTTTGGGGGTTATGTTACTATAAAATACACTTTAAAGAGATTCTAGAGCTGTTTAATATCTACACATTTTTCTAGCCTCCGGCAGCTAGGGGGTTATGTTTCCACAAAAACATTTCTGATAGCTTCTAGAACTGTTTATCATTAAGAATTTTTTCCAGCCTCCGGGCATAGGGGGATGGGTCCACCAAACCCCCTCTGAAATTATTGGCTGGCTACAACCTTGATTTAAAGTTGGCTATTAGCTTATATATTGGTTTCAGAAACTATTTTATATTGAAAGTTTGATGAATATAATGAAAAAGGTAGCTAAAATTGTTATTACATTTGTTTGGCTGACATGCTTTGTGTAGAAGTCTTACGTTTAAACGATCATTTAGCTTATAGGTTTGTATGAAGTATGGTATTTGCTTTACCCTGAATTTTCTAAGAATCCCGCTCCGTAATGCTTTATTTCTTACCAGAAACCTACTATATGAGAGTATTTTTTTTAGGATAAACGACCATCTAGAATGAAAGTAGAAATTCCCTTCTGGACGATCTTCTATCCTATCTAAATACAACTACACGGTAGGATCCCGGTACGAGATAAAACCTTCCAAAACGAGCTTCCTTCAAAAATCGTAGTATACATTAGCTTACATTAAGTTATTTAAATAAAAAAAACTCATGAGTTTCAAACTTTATTAAGCTCTTCAAACCTTTTATTAGCACATTTATTTCATTTAACTATTCACACACTGATGTATCTCATATATACAATTAAATTAGTGAACAATGTCAAAATGCCACATTGCCTTGTATGTGTGTAGGAAAGAAAGGGATACCTTAAATTTTCTTTCTATCTTATACATTGATATGTAGACGACTGACAGCTCGGAAAAAATTCCATTGATCTCCATGATTTAAATGAATGTACATATGTGGATAAAGCTTTCGAGCTGTCATCTGCACACCATTGTGTGTGTTTGTGTGAAAGAGAAACTTTCGGGTATCTCTTTCTCTCCTACCCACATACAAGGCAATGTGGCATTTCGACAACGATCACTATTTTTATTTATGAATATATGAGATGTATCAATATATGATAAGTTAAATAAAATAAATATTTTAATAAAAGGTTTGAAAAGCATAACTAAGTTCAACAATAGTGACTTGTTTCTTTAAATAAGTCGATGTAGGCTTGTATAATAACAGTTCCTACAAGCCTATAACCTAAATTAGTGTTTGAACTTCCAAACAAAGTTTGTCATTCTAGCAAAATTAGTCCATTTAATTATAGTTATCGAACATTAAATATAATGTGATTTCTGAAAGCAGTATACAGGACGAGAGCCAACTTTGAATATATTTAAATATAGTAATAATTCCTACAAGCCCTATAACATAAATGACAATACTTAGAACCGCGATTTACTACCCATTCGGGTTATACGTCCAATTACTAATTACTCTAATGGGTTTGGAATTGGGAAGGTTGAATATAGAGGAAGTGAAGCCACATTTGCGTGGAGGAAGAATGGAAAACAATTTAGGAAAAACCTCCCCTAGTTCACCCGAACGATATTTGAATCTTGATCTCCCCATCCTCAGCAGTCTAACTCAACACAAAATTTGCACGTTAATTAACTACGCCACTGAGGCGGGTCCTAAATGATAGTTTGAATATAAAACAAAGCTTGCTATTCAAACAAATGTAATTAAGTTTTATGTTGCCTTTTTTCATTATAGTTATCGAACTTTCAATATATCATTTCTGGAACCAATATATAAGCTAATAGCCAACTTTAAATATATTGTAGTCTTGGAACAATGTAAACAACATGAGCGTTCTATACATATTTTAATATATAATACAGATTGTATTCGTATATGAATAATACTACCTTTAAAGCTGAATTGTGTATTCTTTAATGTAAATGTGTCTTAAGCCAAATGGGGTATAATACTTCCATATTTTAAAACAATAAAACTTTTATTCACCAGGAACAAGTTTCTGCATAAGAGCATTGAGAGAAATTGTTAAATTTGTCCCCTCACAAACAAGCAGACAACAAACTACCATCACAATTTGGTACGTGTTTCTGTCCATCCAGTATAGTGCAGAGTTCACTGAACATTTCAGCCACATGTCCATCGCCTCAAGAGAGATCAATGTAGTAAATAAAATGGCAGTGTCTCAAATGTCCGCAAGAGGCGTTCTAAATCGAACTAAACTAAAATGAGCCAGCGAGCCCGGGTGTCACCATTCTACTAGTATATTAAAATAACGTTAGAAGAGTTTAGCGCCACTAATCATATTGAAAAATATTAAAAATTAAAATAGAAATTTGAAAGAAAACAGAGCTAAGCCAACGAAATATTTTCTTGTACATGTTATTAAAAATATAAACGTATGTCTATTGTGGATTTGAACTTAACTTATGGCTAAGGAAAAATAAGGTTATGTTTTTATAAGATTCAGCTTTATTTCAATGGGTTGTAGGCCTAGTGCATCTTTTATATACTATATAGTTAGGGATGAGGAAGGTTTAAATAAGAGGAAAAATTCCCGTTTTTGTATGGAAGGATATTGGGACTTCAAATAAAAAAAAAATTAATCATCCATTTATTTTAAAAATATGAATGATTTGAGGGTGTATAGATAACAGAAAGCATACATAGAATATTTAACTCATTCTTTGTCCACACCTGACTGATTTAAACCTAGATTCTAAGAGGCAGAAGTGGGCAATCGCCCAGGACACTTGGCTTGATTGGCATGATCTCTGCTAAACACTGATTTTTATAGGAAGCCCACATTTGTCCACCAACATTTGTTCAAAGTCACGCAAATTTGGCATTCTATAGATATGTCTAATTCCATTTATTAATTATTTAGCACCGCGTCTTACTACCCGTTCGGGTTTTACGCTTTAAGTTACTAATTACGCTAATGGCTTAGGAGTTGGGAAGGTTGAATTAGAGGAAGTGAACCCGCATTTGCGTGAAGGGAGAGTGGAAAACGATTTAGGAAAAACCACCCCCAGTTCACCCGACCGAGATTCAAACCTCTATCTCCCCGTCCTCAGCAGTCGAGCTCAACACGACTAGCACATTATCCAACTACGCCACCGAGGCGGGTTATTAATTATAAAGTTCATCAAAAAAATCAAATAGTACATCCTTATGGATTACCGTATAAATTATCTTTGCATTATTAATTTAAAATCCAACACCATAGCTCAGTTGGTAGTGTGTCTGTCTACTGAGCTAAGGGTCCTGGGTTCAATTCTCGTCATGGCCAAAAAATTAATCATTGGGGAAATGTGGGTTTACCCTTTCACAGTGATGAACTAATGGCTGGGGGACTGGATGTTGTGCCTGTACTAGTATATTATAAGGTATATGAAGCTACGACAGGCCAAGTAGGCTGGTAGTGGAAAATAATATGGCTAGAATAAAAAAAAATTCCCAGGCCATAGGCTGGAAACAGTAATGGATGTAAAATTTAAATACAATTGATATGTTTTCACTACCATGATGGCAATATGAGTTTTTCAATTTTCAAATAACAAGCTTCAATTTAAATCATACTGTACCTAGGCAGCCTGTGTATGCAGCTTCAAATTAAAAGATTCCGTAAACCTTCACCTCAGACTCTTTCTTAGCCTTCCTACTCTCCTACTCGCTCTAGACATTCTACCATCGGCTCCGGTTTCCCGACAACACGCACATCATTTATTCCAAAAGTCACACCCCATTGTACAGTAGCCCCATGACTTCTTTGGTGCTGACTGACAGCTTTGAAAAGTAACTAGACCAAATTATGTATCCCTATGCCGAACCATATGATCTGCAAAAACATGTGTTAAGCAGCTGTCACTTTTGACAGTCAAAATTTAGGTATATACCTACATTTTGACTGTCAGAAGTGACAGTTACTAAACATATGTTTTTGCAGATCATTTGATTTGGCGTATGGATACATAATTTGGTCTGGTAACTTTTCAAATCAGTCAGTCAGCACCAAAGAAGCCATGGAGCTACTGTAGGTAACAAAGAAAACTCTGACATTGACAAAAAGCATACTATCCCCAAATGACTCACTCACCCTTACTAACCTGGAGGTGTCGAGAAGGATGCGAGAGAGAGGAGTCCTTCCCAGCAAATATCTTGTCTTTCAGTCAGTCACAATTGTTTTAAGAGGTAGAAATAAGTCTTTCATACAAAATATAATAATATAATTTATTAAAGCATAAATATTTACATTCTCAACAGTTAATTTGGAGTTTATAACATAATATGATTGAGAAAAAGTTAAAACAGATTAGAATAGAGCTGTATATTAACTATGTAGGCCTAAATTTTTAATGTTTCAAGTTGAGAAAACTTATCTTTAGTGTACTATCATTTTTTTTTAACAATTTTCCATTCTCTCCCTTTTGGGAAGTTGTGTTGCGTGTTTCACATTCCTTCATGATGAGATCCGATGGAATGAAACCTAGGTCGGGGGATTGGGCAGTAACGATTGATTTTCCTCAAGAGGCAGAACATACCTTATTTTCCAGTGGCGGCAGTGTAAAGTTATACACGGAATAAGTTACAGAGAAGGGGGACGGGGAAGGGGGGGCATATAAAACGTATAAAAGGGAACAAAAAATATTTGCTTTTACAATGAAGAGAAGAACACAGTTTACATTTTAAAATTGCTGTCATTGGACATAGAGCAACTATGAGGATGGAATAAGTTTTTCTATTTTTGTGTGAAGGAAGAGTGGAAAATCATTCAGGAAAAAAACACCTTCAGTACAACATTCACTTGGGATTCGAAACCCCATCTCCCCGTTGTCGGCGGGTGAGATTGCGAGAGTGATTCGCGGCCACCACAGTGGTTAGCCATTATTTTTATTTTCATTCACTTTAGGTATTTTACATGTGCTTTCTGAACCGACTGATTCTATCAGCACATGACTTTTAAACTAACTTAAATACTAACATAATAACTTAAAGACACAATATACCATCCCTAGCCATTAATTCAATACTGTGCAAGAGAAACTAAATCCCAGATTTAATCAACGATACATTTTTTTGACCGTGCCAGGAATCAAACCTGGGACCCTTGTCTCAGTAGACAGACACACTACCGACTGAGCTAAGGTGTTGGACCAATCATAAATAATTTTAGAATTAATAACTATCACATGCGGGCCTTTATTTAAATATGAATCCTTTAATTTACTCTGGCTCGGCTAATTTTAGTTAATTATATTATATTTTAAAACATAGGATTTTAATTGTAAAAATAAAATGTTATTTCCTATAATTTCAAATAACATATTTTGTTTCTTAAGAACTATTAATTTCATTAAATAAGTTTAAAAATGATTATAATAAATAGGGGCTTTATTTACATAAATAAGTTTTAAATCTATATATTAATTCAACCCAAGTCTTAATAATTACCGGGTGGAAGCTTTTGAGAACGATTTGAATAAAAAAAACACATGAGTTCAATAGTTATAAAAAAAATAGAGGTTTTTCAGCCTATGCCAACTCTCGACTATAGTAATGAAATGCATATTTTAGTCCGCATAGTATCTAGAGAATCATGCAAAGCTATTTCGAGGCTTCTTCAGACGATGTGGTGAAGTCGAGAGAAGGCTGCGACAGCGATCGCATCTGCGACAGTTGACTGCCTTGACCAGTCAGGAAATATACCCAACACAAACGACTTTCCACAAGTGAAGGATCCTTGGAAAGTTTTTTCTGTTCAAGAACATAAAAAAAAAGCGCTTAACGTTACAAGTTTTTAGATTCCTCAATACCATGATTTTTGATTCTTTACTATCAAGTCCCAATAAAAGAAATAGTAATATTCAAAATTGGGTATTTTAGGGATGTGACGCTCAAATCCTTAAGGATATTCAAGGATTTGAGAAAATATCAAATTCAAAACGCAAATTAGTGGTTCAGAACCAACATAATTATAGGACTGACTAAACAAACAGACCCCAGATCAGTAATCTCAACTAACTGAATGTATTATTATTATTATTATTTAGCACCGCGTCTTACTACCCGTTCGGGTTATACGCTTTTAAGTACTAATTACGCTAATGGATTAGGAATCGAGAAGGTTGAATTAGAGGAAGTGAACCCGCATTTGTGTAGAGGGAGAGTGGAAAACCATTTAGGAAAAACCACCCCCAGTTCACTCGACCGAGATTCGAACCTCGATCTCCACGTCCTCAGCGGTAGAGCTCAACACGACTAGTGTGTTAGCCAACTACGCCACCGAGGCGGGTGAATGTATTATAAAGGACATTTAGTTACTATTTATATTATCTACTAGGCTATTTAACAGCTGAAGGGTTCGTTGTGCTGACCACACGACACCCTATATCCACAAATGTCAGCAGTCTCATCAGTAACAGCGGCAGCCGCTCGATTGGAATTTCTCAGTCATGGGCTCAAGCTATGGAGTTTGTATTTTTATTATTCTAATATATTTTTATTCACTCTGAGGTTCATAATTTTTATTCAAGATTCTGATTAGTAAAACGATGGATTCGACCTAATTGGTCATTTTTTTTATAATACCATCAGGGTTTATCGGCTTGAAATTTCTGCCCTTCTACTGGCGTTGGCTAAGATGCGACCAATTTCCTCGCAACATGTAGGTGCAGTTTCATTTCCTCGCTAACATGCTGTGATAATGATTATATGGTAAATAATCAAACCCACCCACCAGGAGTTTGAACCCGGGCCTATAAGATAAGTAGTCAAGAAACACTAACCACTAGTCCACCATACCTTATAATGTGGGGTCGGGTGCGATTATTGAAATTGTAGCTGTTAAGGAATTTGAAGGGAAAAAAACCAAATTGATCCATTTTACAAATACATAAAAAAATGATTAAAAAAATCATTTTATAATGAGAAATAAATGTTTAAAATGCAGGCTCTATGACTTACTAGTTTATTTTTGTAACCGGCAAGTGTCTTGGTGTAGCAGTAGTTGAAGTCCTCGTAAGATTGCTCAATGTTGTTCCACAAGAGAGCTAAGCTGTAGTCCATCAATACAGACTTTCTTTTCATTGGTCCGCAGAACACTAGATCTTTCAATCTCTCAACGTATTGGATGCTGCGGGTCAGACATTAAATACACGTATGAAGTGGGTATGTAGCGGTTAGAAGCGCTAAGGGTACACTCTTATTATTATTATTATTATTATTATTACAAGAGGTGTTTAAAGTGCACTCACTGAACCAACTGATTATATCAGAACTAAACTAACTTATATCGAGAACAGACACAACATCCAGCCCCCGCCCATTAATTTATCAATGCAAAAGGGTGGGTGGGTGGGAAACCCACATTTCACCAATGATACAATTTTCGACCATGCCAGGAATCGAACCTGGAACCCTTAGCTACCGAACAAGCTAAGGGGTCGGACTGATCCACTTTTAGAGCACCGGATAGTTACCACGAAAGGTTTCCGGGAAGGTTATGTTCAAATCTTTGCAGGGAACTGAATATGAAGAGTTCTAAGTTAAGATAGAAATATTTTGGAATCACTATAACCAGGAGATATCAAGAACGCAAGAAATGACTGATCTCTTTAAATCAAAGCTTGTTTGTCAACTCGATTCTGTTTCTTTTTTGGCTCAGCATCTTACTACCTGCTTAGATTATANAAAATTATGCTAATAGTTTTAGGGATTAGAAAGGTTATATTTATACACAAACCTAACTGACATATTTGCTAACATATAAAATTAAATAGAAATAGTTTTCACTATTAGAATCCATAAAGAGAAAATATTCACCCTTAAACTTCACCAAAAAACTACTCCAAACTCCACGGCAGAGCCCGCAATCGAGACATAGCGACCGAGCGGCCGCCGCTGTTATCGATAATTGTACCAACATTTGTGGATAGAGGGTGCCACGTGGTCGGCACAACGGACCCTCCAGCCGTTAATCTCAGGTTTTTAGATCGCAACTGCTACTTATTCATTCAAGTAGCTCCTCCTTTGTCCTCACGAGGCAGAGTTTAACCCTGTTTCAGACAAACCGTTTCAAAGAAAAATTCTGGATGTGCCTGGGATTGAACCCAGGACCTCTGGATCTGAAGCCAGAAACGCTTGACCACAGAGGTAGAAATTGAGCCTCTGGGAATCCAAGATTTTCAATTTCGAATTGAATACAAATTTTATCTTACTAGCGTGAATCAATTACAAGACAAGTATTATATTTTTAGGAAAATGTTTTAAACAATTGCTAAAATGAAGTATACAAACTTATGTAGTTGGATGGGTAACAAAATTACAAATTGAATCAATATAATTGATTTACTAAAAAAAAAAAAGTATTGTCTTTGTTGTTCAAGACGTAATAAGCGTGACAAACAAAATATCATTCATCAGTGAAACCAAACAACTTTTTTTTAGATACAAATTTAAATAGTTTCACTTAAAAATTAAATTATACAATCCTTAAGTTTCAAATTTGGATTTGATATTTAAAAGAAAAAGGTAAGATTTGTGTTCGAGCCATCCTTAGAGTTAACTAGAGATGGGTCGAATCCACAGTTTAATATCGAATCTCGAATCCAAATCATGGCAAATTGTTAGAAATTTTAATGATTTACAAATAGAGCTATATTGCTCAATATAGGCCTAAACTGTAAATTAAGATTTATTTTAATCATTCTTTTAATATTCACTACCCCAACAACCCCTTACAAAATACCGGTTAAAATCCAGTCAAATTAAACAATCTAGACTCATGTTATTATTATTATTATTATTAGCACCGCGTCTTACTACCCGTTCGGGTTATACGCATAGACTCATGTTATTGTTTAAAAATCAAATCAATTAAAATTTTACAATTACTTCAATAACATAAAGAAACAAAAAAAAAACTCTTGGTTAAAATAAATTTAAGAACAAATTATTAATTAGCAAGTCGTTATTTGATTCTTAAAATTCGATAGCGATACGTGATCAGATTACCTGAATCAATTCTAAACCAACAATCGCTGTACAATATGTAGGCCGGTAGGCATAAACAGTTTTATTGGTGTCTAACTGTTGACAGTATTTATTTTTCATGAAACTCAACAAAATATCTAACTTAAGTATCGTATGAAATAAATTGGGGTTATTTGCATGGTTGAAGATAATTAAAACCGGTTGGGTAGTAAGAATTAACAGTATCTTTATTTAATCACCACTCTGGTGAGTAAACAATACGTCATGGCGGTTGACTTTGTATCGTGAGTAATGTGTTCTTATTTCTGTTTAAAAAAAAGCCGTAATTTGTTTTATTTATTTCGAGTTTATTTGTAATTCTAGTTTTGGTTTTAAGTTTTTGAAGAGTTTTAATGTGTTCATTAAAATATTTAGAAGATTGTTTGTGACGTGAAGGTTTTAAAAGCGGGCATGAGCTGAAACGGTCGAGTCCAAGTTTCCCATAGGGGTGGGAGGGGAGGGTTGGAGGTACGTTAGATTTTCTACACCTAATGATATTTTTTTAAATAATGATTTTATTCATTTTTATCTCTTTTGTCCGACAAAATAATGACTACGGATTAAATTGTGCTTTTTCAAATAGGACTAAGTAATTTTTGAATTCAAAATATTATGCTTTGTTTATGAGGTGAAAGATTCGATCATCGAATCCAGTAAAAAACCGAATCCTTGAATCTTGAAGACTTGTCAGAATTTGAGGATTCGGAGATTAGAAAAGCCAATCTATAGTCTTAAGTCAACATTATAGCTTATGGTCAAAATCTACTGAGGCACGGCACACTTAAAAAAAACTTACTTTTCCAACAAAACAGATTTTCGCCTGTTGAAAACTGTATCAAAAAGTTTCTCGCTGGAAAGGAACTTTACTTTTTCTTCTCGGTCTTTCTTGATGGCCAACATAAGTTCGAGCGATTGCTGGGTTACCACCTTATCCTCCGATCCCAACAGAAGCTTCTGGAAGAACAGCATGATTGGATGATCCGTCCCGTTTTCCTTAGAATGTTTTAGGTCATCTTCGGACATCGCGGCCTAGAAAAGAAACAAACATGTAACGGGCTTACAATAATAATAATATTTAGCACCGCGTCTTACTACTCATTTGGGTTATACGCTTTAAGTACTAATTACGCTAATGGATTAGGAAATGGGAAGGTTTAATTAGAGGAAGTGAACCCGCATTTGCGTGGAGGGAGAGTAGAAAACCATTTAGGAAAAACCAACCTCAGTTCACCCGACCGAGATTTGAACCTCGATCTCCCCGTCCTCAGCAGTCGATCTCAACACGACAAGCGCGTTAGCCAACTACGCCACCGAGGCAGGTGACGGGTTTACAAAGATTTTTTTTTACTGTCTGTTGACGATCGTCTTTTATAAACCTTTATGCCTAATATGTTAGGATACCTGTTACTCGGAGATTTAAGGGTGATCATCACAATGAAGTGACTGTACATATGGTTAGGACTTTTTATTAATAATTTGTGAGCGTAACCTAATTTATAATTTTAAAACAAAATATATTATGTTTTGAATATAGCATTTTGTATATCATCGTCCGACAGTCGGTAGCGTCTCTGCCTACTGAGCTAGGGGTCTCAAGTTTGATTCACGGCATGGCCGAAAAATTCACCATTGAAGAAATGTGGGTTTAACCTGTCACATTGATAAATTAATGACCGGGAACTGGATGTTGTGCTTGTCTTAGTCTTAAGTTAGATTTTAAGGCATATGAAGTCACGACAGGCTTTGCAAGTCGGTAGCGACTTGACCGAGGATTGAACCCCGGCCGCCAGCACAGAAGTCTGACGCCTTACCCCTAGACCGCCAGGTCACCTACATGCAACATTAAACATTTAAAAAAAATATTCCAACTCTGATTAGGCTTTGGCAATATCTCATAATATTCAATTCGACTTTGCTTCGAGTTGAAAAAGTGGACTTCGAACACTCCCACCGAAAATATTTAAAATAAGTCAGAACACTTAGAATACCAACCAAACACTTGGATAGAAGAGTGTGTTGTCTGATAATATAGTGGTAGGCTTGCTCGGCGAAGCTAAACATTCTGCAGACGTCGTCGTGCTCCCTCATAACAAGGGCACAGGTGAATGCAAGCAGAGCGACGTAATCCTCCGCGCACGTGCTCATGTGTTCCAGCCGCTGCAGGTACCGCGTCTGGTCCGAGAGGATGCTCTTGCCGTATTCCAAGAGAACCCGTGTTTGTCTCAGCTTCACACGCTGTTCGGCAGAGTCAGTGTTTGCGTTCAGAGATGTTGCCTCTTCCTCTGAATCTTGGACTTGCTGCTTCATCACTGCCAACTGTTGCCTAAAAAAAATATTAGGTGAATACAGGATGGGGGCAGAGAGTGTTGAAATGATTAAAAACCCTATCTCTTTTCTATTTTAACTATTAAATGCTTAAAATTAAACTATGATAACAACAAAAGTATGACACACTTGAATTATTAATTTTTTTTTAAACTATGTCGTTGAGACGGCCATCATTGTATACCATACACTATTGTATGCTCTTCCTTAATCTTGACATGACTTGGCTTCAGCTCCCACCACGATAACAAGTAACATTATACTTACGATTCTGGAAATTACATCAACTCCAAAAGCCTAATTTGTTGTTTATTTCTACAATTTGAAGTATTTCAATATGAACTAACAGGCTGCAAGGAACGTACTCGGGGGCTGCGGGTTTGACATGGCTGATTTAGAGCCTAAGATTCTAACTAGAAATACCGGAGGTGGATTCTCACTTAAGGGTATCACCTACTTGAAGGGGACACATTCTCCTATAGTGATATTTCTTATGACCTCAAGAAGATTCACCAAGTCAAAAGGCAATATTTGTTTTTATTGTGAGAAAAAATGGGTTAAATTTATATTTACATACTACTTTATTTTTAAGCTCCATATAGAAACGTAAGATGTTATAAATTGTATATACTTGTGTTATTTAGAGGGCTGTGCGAATAGGCATCTTTCTTTTCGAGCTAAGTTTAAATGAATACGAGATTTTTTTTGGGGGGTGGGGGGTTTGAGGGGGGGTGCGGTGCGGTGGGAGTAACGCAGACTTGAGCAATATTTGTACAAAAAATATTTCCAGTTGAATTTTTGGAATACACAACCCATAAATAAGTACAATAATAGTTTTTTTATATTTTTTTTGTAAAAAAAATGTATAGTCACACAAATCAAATTTTTAAATAAATTTAGTATAATTAAACATTTTTTTTTCAATTAGACAAAAAGGAAATATTTAGGGAATCTATTTTCTATGAAATTATATCCTAAAATTTAACTGAACCAATTAAAAAAGAATTTTTTATAAAAAAAGATCAAAAATTCTGAGTACTCAAATTTTTCGAGTTTTGTAAAGATCTTCGAATTATAGTAACTACTAAAACACGACAAGGATTCAAATTTCAGAGTGCTCACATATACCTAGTTATTTATAAGTATATGGGTGTGTTACGATACCTCAACTGCTCAGCTGTCACACCGGCAAACTTCCCGGTTGTAATATCTTCTATTAACGACTTCACTGCCGACAATGACGTCATTTCGGCTTGGAGTGTGTCGTATTCCTTCTCAGCTGCAACGTAGCTGAAACAGAAAACATTATAATAATTATTATTATATTTTAACACTGTGTCTTACTACTCTTTCGGTTTATCCTCTTTATGTATTAATTACACTACTGGGTTAGGGATGAGGAAGATTCTATTTAGAGAAAGTGCACCCACATTTGTGTGGAGGGAGAGCGAGAAATCATTTTGGAAAACCCTCTCCCCCTTTTCCAGTACACCTAACTAGAATCCATAAACTTTTATCTTCATGTCATCGGCACTCTAGTCTATTACGAGTCTGACGCTTTAGACCATGTGGCCACCGAAGCAGGTTAATATACTGTTAAAATTTAACCAAGTAATACTGACACCAGTGAGAAATTCTTGCCAACAGTGTAAAATTTGATATAAACAACATAGGAATCTATGAAGAATTAACTAAACCAACTAAGGATGGGGGGGTCTTGAATCTTTTTAAGTATATTCGAGAAAATATCAAAGTCAAGATTTAAAAAAAAAATATATTAGCACCACGTCTTACTACCCTACCACCACTAGTCACTAGTCGCCCCCCCTCCTCCTTACCTGTTGGTGACACTTTGCAGCTCCAAGTCCAGAAAATGTACCCTTTCCAAATGTTCCCTTGGAGGATTTAGAGCGAACTTGCTGAGTGGGGTCCCCAACAGAATCGCTTGTTCCTCTTCGGCACGGAGGCACTGCCACAAGAAACACAGTCGATTGCAACCGACACACGTTTTTTTTACATTTTAACAAGTTTTTTTTCTCTTTCATTTATTTTGGTACCAGTTTGGGAGTGTGAATAATTAAATAAGGATGTAGAAAGTAAGATTTTATATGAACTGTACCCACATTTGTGTGGAGGTAGAGTGAAAAACAATTTAGAAAAAAAAAAGTCCTCAAAACACCCGACCGGGATTAAAACCCCCAACTGCCCCGCTGGTCTAACGTGAAAGTGACGCCTTGGATCGCATTGCCATCGATGCTTATTTAACAACAGTAAAACATAAATAGGTAATTAATTATTAATCACTAATAAGTTTTAGGTGTGGATATTGACACACAAAGCGTAAATCATTGTAATCACGGGAGTGTACAGATGGAGAAGAACACAATCCAATTAAAACTATAGTAGAGTTACGAATATCCAATCTTGGATTATCTCACATAAATATGTAAAGCGACATATTAGAGTGAACTCGCCGCAAGGAAGAGAACCAAAACTGGGAAACAAACTTCCGGCGCTAATTTTCTAAACAGTGACTTGCATTTAACATTAGTATGGTATCATAATAAACGATGCATCTAATTGAGTCAAAAACCAGTGTTTTATTTTTGAGAATACAACAATTGTAATTTAATGTATAGTTTGTATGAAAGAGTAATTATTTCATATTTACTAAGTACATTTTTTCTTTCGTTTTCCCCGCGTCTTATTACCTGTTTAGATTATACACATATATACATTACTCTAAAGGGGTATGGATGAGGAAGGAAGTATTTTAGAGGTAATCTACCCGCATTTGCATGGAAGGAGAGCGGGAAACCACTTAGGAAAACCAACCTCAGTAGACTCAACAGGGATTCAAACCTCGATCTCCCCCGTCATCAGCAAGCCAGTAATGCCTATGACCATTCGGTCTCTGAAGCGAGTCACTTACGTTTAATTTTTATTCATTTCGTTCCAGCTTCACCCCTTGTTTCTGTATTACCCGACACTTTGGTCATTCGACCACCTGTACGTCCTGTTTAGGTCGGATAGTCGGGACCATAAATTAGGGAAAAACCACAACTAGACAAGGGAATCAAACCCAGGATCTTAACGCGCCAATCCTCTACCAATGAGCTATCCAGGATTCATCCCGTGCTCAGAGTCACCCTTCATTCATAGGTTAAGTTACCCTCCATACAGACATTCCCGTAATTATAATGCTTTGCACCCTTTGTGTTGATTATTATTATTATCATATTATTATTAGCACCGCGTCTTACTACCCGTTCGGGTTATACACACTTACGCTGATGTGTAATGGTAGGGTGATTGTGAGATGAAATTCCCCACATTCACAAGATGTCTTGTCAGAGGTGAAGGAAGGGTTTGGTGATCAGATAAATCTGTTCCGGGACCGAGGATTGAACTCCGGACCCTCAACACAGAAGTCTGACACTCTACCCCAAGACCACCAGGTCACCTTTTCTTTGTGTTGATATTAATTGAAATTAATAACAATCTTGTAGTGAACACTTGGCAACAAAACAGCTCCATTGAGTCGAAGGTGGGAACAATGATAGCTCATGTTAGCCGATGATTTCCACACGTCCATTAGAGACTCTGCCTTAAAACTGTGAGTGAAATACAACATTCTATCCATCCATTTTTCCTCAATTTCACAAATCAAAACTTTCTTAGAGTAAATGATCAACTTTTTTTTTTAGTAAAATAAGAATTTGATGTATAAAGATTTTTATTTTTTAAAATCAAATTATTAAATTTCTTTTAAGTTTTTTTACTAACAATAATTTGCCACATGTTGCGTTAAGAGTTTAGCGAAATCATCAAAGAAAACAATAAAAACAAGAGAGAACTGTCTTATTTAAGCAAATAAATATCAGTAGCTATGATTAAGTTTTTTAAAAACATTTTTTAATCACTGTGTCTTACTACCCGTTTGGGTAGCACATGTAATTTACACTAATGGTTTAGGAATTAGAAAGCTTTAATTGAAAGGAAGTGTACCCGCATTTGTTTGGAAACAAAATGGAAAACTATTTGAGAAAAAAACCCACCCTAAATACACCCGACTGGGATTCAAACTCCAAACACCCTGTCACTGGCGGTCAAGTCTATTGAGAGAGTGACACCTTAGACCATGCGGCCACCGAAGCCGGTTTTAAATATTGTGATATTGGACTACCGACATACCTGCTCTGGTGTATTTCTCATCATCACATTAAAAAGCTCTCGACTCTTCCTGAAGCTTTCTTCAAAATCTCGGATAGGTATTTGGTAGAGAAATTGGGGTTTATCCTGCTAACAACAGGACATAAAAATTATATTTAAATAGGACTAAAAAAACCACTAAATAACTCAGATGAATTCAAACTATGTGTATTAAAGAACACAGTATTCGTGTAAAATATATTTCTACAGCGGCCATTCAAATAAGCGGTACGCTGCTTGAGTCATGGCCCTAAAAGGAGCACGAGACTGGCCAGAGTTATGCAATCAATTGTACCTGAATAGCAAAGCTTTGGAGATCAAAATGATATAAAGATTACGAATATAGCAACATAAAGCTCATAAATTTAAAAATGACACTTAGACATGGATAGATATCGAACCTGGGACCGTGTCCAGGTGTCATTTTGCAAATTTATGAACGGGACAAAAGTTTGATGAACGCCGCCTTAAACTGGTTGAGCACTATTATTATTATTTAAAGTATTCGACATGAACGTTCTGAACGAACTGATTATATCAGTACACTATAATTTCTATGGGCAAGAGCAAAAGGACCTACCAATTTTGTCAGGAAAGGTATTTTCACATAATTTCCAGGGTCCTTTTGCACGCCACAACCGACACGGGGGCCGATGACTTTAATTCCCCTCCGAAGGAAGTTGAACTAGGGAATTTTATCGCTCAAGAAAAATCTGTCGACCCCGGCTGGGTTTGAACCCACGAGCATCGGGTCCTGAGTCGAGCACTTCACCCTAAGACCACCGAGGTCGACATGTTGCAGTCCTCATAATCTTTAGTTCCGACGCCCCTTTTCCCTCAAGTTCCCGCAGTCATCCCTCACCATATCAGCCAGTACGCCCCGTATCTGCTGTATACGCTCGAACATTGTGTTGTAAAGAGGAGTCAAATCATCGTACATGTAACACAGACCCTCAGAAGCAGACATTATGTTGTTTCGAACAAATATTTCTTTATCGGTTTGTTCCTCGGATAGTTCCTTCAGCTGTTCAGACTGATCTCTGAAACATCACATACAACCATAATTAATTTTACAAACGATAAAACCTATTCATTGCCAGTATGGTTTGAAATAAAAAATATCGTTATACTTAAAAAAAAAAGCTTGTGCTGTTTAACGCAAACAAGATTAATAAAATAGTGACTAATAAATATAAATGCAAAGTTTGTGAAAGGTAGGATGAATATTTAAATAATGTAAGTTAGATAAAATTTTCATCAGTTCTGAAACAATAAATGTTCACATTTTTAATCCATCTTATTAGTTTATTTTACGAATTCCAATAATTTTATCTTTTAATTCCAGATCTTGAATTCAAAATTCATATATTGTACATAAAAGAAAATTTTGTTTTGTTGTTGCTAAAATGCATTTATTATAACATTTATACAATCTGTAAAGTATCAAATTAATGGTCTGGGGTCAGGTTGATAACTTTTTCTCTATAATTATGTTGATTCTGAACCACCAATGGGCAATATTAAAACTTTAAAACAAATTCCAACTACTATCTTACTTTTTTAATAAACATTTTTATTTCTTTTCGAAGTTCGAATCTGATATTTTATCCATTCCTCAAATCTAAAATAACTTTAAGAATTCAATCCCTATTATAAATGTATATAAAGAGAACTAAATTTATCCCAGAAAAATTCTCACTTCAGTTCTTTGATGCAGGACTTCAAGGTCGTACTGTAGGCCTCACAATCTTTAAGTTCCTCCATCAATTCTTTGGTTTCTTTGTCGTCTTCTATACAAATATTATTATCAGAGTCTTCAATACTTCCAGGAAAAGATGTTTCTGAAATTCCTTCTAACGAGTAGTTGAATGAATTCTCTGTAATGTTCTTGCCGTCCAACTCTAGCGCAACGAGAGCTTTATCTAGTTCTTCACCTTCGAGAACTAGACCTTTCCTTTCTAGTTCTTCAAATCTGTTGGTAAAAGTTGATGATAATAACAATAGTAATAATATTATTATTATTAAAAAATACATGTAGATAGTTATATGTAGGATGCAAGTACACTTACTTTAAGTTCAACAATCCTCATTCCTAAAATCATTAACGTAATTAGTATGTTTGCATATAAGCGGAACAGGTAGTAAGACGCAATGCTTAAAATAAAAAGATCTTCGATTTCACGTCAAAAAACCCGCCTGAAAATATAGGTCTAGTGTAGTTGACGAGGACAGAATTCAAACCATCCTGGTCAAGAGTTAAGACTTGCTAGCACCCACCTGGACTTGTGAGTGCTATTGATTGATAAAAATGAGCAACATATTCGTCTCGATATCAAACAATCAGAAACCTATCTGGCTGAGTGACCAAAGAAGACCTCAAACCAAAGGGCCTCAGTTTGATTACAATATTGTGCCAAACTGTACCAACACAATTTGGCACATAAAACATAAAAAAAAAGTGTATGAATTTGACTTAGCTCAGTCGGTAGTGTGTCTGGCTGCTGAGCTAAGGGTTCCGGGTTTGATTCCCCTCATGGTCGAAAAATGTATCATCGATGAAATGTGGGTTTACACTTTCACAGTGATGAATTAACGGCCGGGGACTGGATGTTGTGCTTGTCTTAATAGTCTTAAGCTATATTTTAAGGCATATGAAGCTACAACAGGCCGAGTCAGCTGGTAGTGGAAAAATAAATGGTTTGAATAAAAATTTGACCACAGGCTGGAAATAGCAATGAATGTAAAAAAAAAATTCCTAGGGATGAACGAAGTTTCATTTTAATCAATTTAAAGCCAACTTGAAACAAATATGGATGGGATATTATAAAACCGAATCAAAGTTTTTAATAAATTTTGTTTAGTATTTTATTCTTGAAAAAAAAAACCCACACTATAACCACCTAGAAAAGGTTTCACTGCCTAATTGTTGAGTATTATTTCATTCTAATCTGATAGATTTGCTATTATCACAACTTAAAATTCTTTTAGTTCAAATTATTTAGTATGAACATTAATTTGGAATGTAGGCTATGTAACAACTTAGAAGATATTTTACAGCCTCATGAGGACAAATTAGGAGCTACTTGAATAAAAAAGTAGCAGCTTCGATCTAGAAAACTGAGATTAGTGGCTGGAGAGTTCGTCATATTGACCACATGACAATGTCTATCCATCAAAGTTGAAACTATTTTCGCTAGCAGACGAGGATCACTCAGTCGGTGTAAGTCAATTGCAGGCTGAAGCCCTGGAGTTTTATACATTAACGTTATTACAATTTATAATTTGCGACTGATTATCACATCTTAGAAAATAGGACGAGAGTGAATTTCAAGGAGCTGTCTTGGAAGACGATAAATTACATCTGGATTTAAGGTAAAAGTGGCACCATACACCCTCCAAAATCCAACAATTAATCTCATCTGCCCAATTTTCAAAATCCGCTCACTAGAAACAAACTTACTCTTCCAACTCTTGACGCGTCAGCATATTCGAGGGACTTGCTGCATCGCACAACCCTTTAAATAAATCGCCGACCAAACCGTCGGCAAACAAACAGTCGTAAGTTATTGGATCCAAGTCTCCGCCATACCCTAAACTTGCGAGTAGTGTTACAAATTCATTACTGTAGGACGCCATGATACCTGTAAGAATGAACACACCTGATTAAAATGTTTTTTTAAACAAAATAATCATCTGTTAATATTGTTTGGGTGCTCACAGTTCATATCCACAGCAAGAACCTTATCTAGGAAAGTCACTGAATATTCTTTCACATAATCACACGTCAAATCATATGACATGCAGCTGTCACTTTTGATAGATATTATCAACACCGGAAATGGCGCGCAGAGAAGGGGGGATTCCGTATTTTTTTCCCCTATGTTAAATAATTAGAAATTACATATTTTCTCATCACTTATATCCACAACATAAGTACATTTCTAATTATAGCAAATATTGGGTATATCATTTTTTTAACACACAATATTTATGTTTTAAATAAAAAAACTCAATCGAGCTTAACCTAACCTTTCATGTGTGAATAAATAAGAGATTTAATTAACTTTTTTTTAGAATACTTTTATTAAAAGGAATTGAAGGACCGAGACAGCCTAATAGTGAAGCAAGCTCTATAGGACCGTGATCCAAAATAGCGTATTCACAAATACAATATTCCTCTGTGAATCAGGTGAGTTTTCTGGGATTTTTTTAAACAATATTTGTTTTGTTATAGTAATACATTTGCTCTTGTTGTTGTTGTGTGTATAAATGCTAGAAAACATTACATTTTTAATAATTTGACATAGTAAAATAAATCCCGTCCTCGGTGTGTAATATTCCCTCAATACCTAAAAAAACCCAATAAAATAAATAAATAAAATGTTAACAAAGTTGACCACAAATAAATTATCGTGAAAAGGTCATATGAGAGTAAGGAAGATGAATAAAAAATATCGTGGATTTCTAGACCCACAATATAAAGGCTCAATCAACTCTTAGTGATCTAGCTTAATGTTATATTACAATTACTAAATATTAACAAACTCACTAAAACATCTCGATGAATATTGGATTCTAATAGGAGAGAAGAAAATACTTTTATGTGGTTGACATTGATAATATTTAACCATATTAATATAATTTTCTTGATAATATCCATGAAAAATGACAACTTAAAATCATGTCATGATAGCTGTCAAGAACTGTTTTGTCCAAATGAAACTGACTGTAGTGTGAGTTCTATACAATTTATTGCAGTTTATAAATAATAGAACACTAAACAAACCATAATACACGCATAGGTATATGATGCTTCCAAATTGTATAGTTTTTCCTTTAGTAGAAACTAAAGAAAAAGAATATTATAAAAATATAAGCTAAGCCTAATAAGTGACAATCAACTCTCCTTTATCTATGGTGACAACCAACTTACAAATTGATGTAACACAAATCATCCAATTGGCGCCAAATAATAACTATAGCCAACAAAAAAACACAAAATGTAAGCTTATTGCTACGTATTTAAAATAGTGGATTTAAAAGCGCTAGCATCGTAATACATTGATAAACATATAGATATATTTAATTTTGTCTACCCATTTGTTTAAACGTTTCTCATATTTTGTGAGCAACAATACAAAGTATCCTGTTGAATTTATTTGATTTTTAAAGTAAAACTATTTAATGTCTGACGCGCTAGTTTTCTCATATAGAATCGATATGTTGTTAAATTGATAGGAAAATTGTTTAATACTAGTAGAATACCAAATAAATATGTTAATGATAAACTATTGTGAAAAATTCATAAAATTATTTTTTGACCATCTAAGTAGGTTGTCCTACTTAGAAAGAAACGGTCCAGTATACACAACCTGTTTTCGTATTGTCCAAACTAAGATCTCGACTCCACGGTAATAGATTGGTCTGTCCATGAAGGTGCATAATTGGAAAACTTTAAATTTAGTATGGACTATCGTCTGTCGTTATAGACGCGTCTTTGGAAAACCAATAATAGGACTTTTTTGAAAATAATAATATTTCCACTTTTGTTGTTTTATTTGAGATGATTATTCATATTATACACTCTTCATCTATAGGTGAAGACTCAACTAGCTACAGTTTCTCGATCACCCTGTTGGCCCGTTTTATTAGATGAGTATCTTTTATCCATTGGATAGAACGTGGTGTGGTAAGGATCCGAGCATTTATGAAGTAGGCTTGGTGAGTGGAAAGGAGGAGAGACGGTTCGGCTATACACCATGGTAAACGAGAAGTGGCCGAGCTGTCATTGTGAGTGTGTGGGAGGAAGGAGAGGGGGCTCGTTGAGATACCATGGTTAGTGGGAGAGGAGCACAGTGAGTTTCCATGGTGAGTGGGAGGGATGTAATGGTGAATTAAAGCGTACATGGCACTTAACGTATACAGTCAACACGCGTGACTTTGTACTACAACACATTTCGATAAATATAAATTTCTATCTTTATTGAAAATTAAAATTTCCCTTCTCCAGTATTTTTGAATGTTACATAAACTGTTGTTCAATCTGACAACACTGTACAGATCATTTTAGTGTGCATCTGTTCTCAAAATGACTGTGATTAATGTGACATGATATTTGAGGTATTTAAAAAAAATCAGGATTGTAATGGTTTTTTATTATTATTTAGCACCGCGTCCTACTAACCGTTCAGGTTATACGCTTTAAGTACTAATTACACTAATGGATTAGGAATTGGGAAGGTTGAATTAGAGGAAGTGAACCCGCATTTGCGTAGAGGGAGAGTGGAAAACCATTTAGGAAAAACCACCCCCAGTTCACCTGACCGAGATTCGAACCTCTATCTCCCCGTCCTCCGCAGTCGAGATCAACACGACTAGCACGTTAGCCAACTACACCACCTCGGTGGGTTATAAATGTTGTAGGATATCATAGTAGTTTCAGTAATAGAAGAATATACTCGTTGGTTTTCAATCGTCGGGTATGTTATAAGCAACATTGAAACTCACACATTTATAGTTTCATACATAAGAAATATTTTTGAGGCTATGTATTTGGATGGGTGACTTTGTAACAGGTGGAACAATGAATGACCTCCTCAGTGGTACAGAATCACCCTTAGAACTTGCAATTAATGTGAAAGAAAGGCATTTAGGGTATTTCAATTTGGAAAATGAACTGAATGGGATTCCACCAGAAAATATTTTTAACTTGGATGAGACTGGTATCAATGATTACCCTAGAATAAAGGTTAGCTTTGCAAGAAAAAATAAATATCCAGAACTTAGCGTGAATAGCAGCAAAATTAATTACTCTTATTTTTTGTGGTGCAACTATTGGAGAACTTCTGCCTCCATATATAATGTACAAAGGAACTCGGCCTTTAGTGTAATGGACTCAAGGACGTCCCCCGGGAGCTAGATACGCTGCATCAAAGAGTGGTTGGTTTGAACAATCAACCTTTAAGAACTGGTTCAACACAATTCACTACTGAGTACTGAGGAAAAGAAATGGACGAAAAGTAATCCTTTGTGATAGACTAGCATCACACATCAGTTTGCATCTCTTGCGTCAGTGTGACAAAATTGATGCCCAGTTCATTTGCTTGCCTTTAAATAGCAAACATCTACATCGACCATTAGATGTGTCTTTCTTCAGTTCGTTAAAGAGTTACTGGAGAAAACTTCTTCACACATGAGAGCAAACCAAGGAAGGTAAGAAATTTACCACAGTAACAAAACAAATGTTCCCTGAGTTATTGCATAAATTACTTATAACCAACGCTACAAAGGCATCAAATAGCATACGTTCTGGTTTCCGGAAAACAGGAATTTGTCCCTTAGATCGAGAGCAAACTTCCAAATTTTGGGAGCTTGACTGATGACGTTGGACATGCCTTTGAGGAATACCTTGAACACACCAGAGATAATTTCACATCACCAAAGTCTACAACACGGAGGTGGCTTCCAGTGGAACCCGGGAAAAGTATTAGCATTGAGGAGGTCACACAATATTTAGAAGTATCCGCAGCCAAGAAAAAGTCAATGTCTAGCAGATTAAAAGGCTCATGTGCACCAAAAAAAGAAAAATAGTTCTCAACGTGTTTCTAGTTCAGAATCATCTGAAAGGGATTGTGAAATTATATTTGATGACACAACTAATGTATCCGCTGAATACGAGTACGATTTCTACAGTGAACAGCCAGGCTCCAGCAAGAATCTTCAACGACTGAAAAAGAATGACGAGCTATCTTATGAAAATATTTAGAGTGTAAATGACTTTGTTATCCTAGATTATGAATAAACATTTTATCCAGAGATGGTCTTTGAATCAAACTTGCAAAAGAAAGAACTTAAAGTATCTTGAATGCAAAGGGTAGGGCAAGAATATTGAAAATGGCTGAAAGATGAGGATGAAATGTTTTATGATGTTAATTCAGATCAAAAAGAAGACTTTTTAACATAGAAAATATATTACTTTGAGCAAGCATTGGTCTGAGAAAATGAAAACTCCAAAGAATGTACGATCCATATCTAATGAACATGACTTTACTTTCGTTTTTTACTTATTATTTTTGTTTGGTTTTAATTATCTTTATTAGTTTTTTGTTGTAAAATAAAATTAAACATAATAGTTATTTGTTAAGATTATATTTAAAGTGGTACAAAGTCAACTTTAGTATATCAGTTTTATGTACAACATTAAGTATATCACACAAGCATAATGATACAAAGTCACCCAAACCTACAGGTGGCTTCGTACCACTAAACATATTTTTTATGTGTATATTTGTATTAAATTAGTACAAAGTCAAAAAATTGTTCACAAAAGCATGTAAAAAATACTTCAATGTAATAATATTTGTAAGATGGGATTGCAGTTTTACTGCCTGTATAACTTTAAAATGATGTATTTTGTGGTACAAAGTCACCCGTGTTGACTGTGCATCGAGAAGGTGATTATTTTCCAACATGGGGGCTCGGTAACGTGGCGAGTAACCATTGCTCTCTCTGTAGCACACTGTAATGTAATTTGGTAGGATCAACTCGTGGCTGAACTGTCACGATTTTATGCCCCAATAGTATGTGGGCGGGAGGGGGGTTGGGAAGGTGGACTAGGTTGATTGGGAAAAAGTGTGACAAACACTCGAGTAATGGTAGAGGGAAAGGATAACAATCTATATGACTTAAAATGAAAGCAACAGTGTCAAGTACCACTCCCCACTTTATAAGAGTATCTTAGTTTTAATTTGTTTACCTTTAATAGCACTTTCTAGAAAGCTCCAACAGTTTAAGATTAGAGCAATTTTGTTCAAAAACACAAAACAAGAAATAAAATTTTAAAAGGTTGATGGTTTGTATTGAATTTGCTAAAATTGTTTTATTTCAATGGGAAATTTTTATATATTAATAAAGTTAATTTTTTTTTTTACAAAATCAAAATATTTTAGTTTCACACTTTGGAATTAGTACATTTCGTGCCATCTGAAATTATTTTTTTTATCTGATTTTAGTGTAATGTATTTTTCTCATGTTGGTCACCAATGTTAAGGAGTCATTACTTAACTCAAACCTTCATTCCACTCCACTGACCACTCTAACCTTTTGTTTACTTTCACAACATGTGCTAACACCTACAGTTATACATCTCTATTACAATCTTATTTCAAATTATTTTAAATTAAAAATGGAATACATGGTTGAACTTGATACTGTGACCGACGAAAAAGCAAAAATGTGAGTTATTCGAGAGGTTGGGCACGGGGGACAGGAGGCTTAAGAGATTTAATTGGTTTTAATTTTTCTTGGCAAATGTAATTGACAAAAGGCTTTTTCGGATTCGATATAGTATAATCTCACATAAAGTAGACTATCATGGAAGCTGAACAATTTAACATAACCTATACAATGTGGTACTTTTCCGAACGTGGCACAAACTAACCATTAACCATCAATGTGGCAAGGATTTATAAATTATGAAGTCCTTCAACAGTTATGTTACTAGTTAAAAATACATTATAAACTCGTTAATCCAAACTAAATGAGACCGCCTTTTCGGATTGGTGAAAATTCGGATTAAGTGGGAGAATACGGAATGGTCTGCTGGAACACAAAATTATGTTCCCAAATTTTAAATGACAGCTATTTTTGTTAGGACCTACAGAAAAAAAAATACATTGTGTTGAAAACTTGTAAATATTTAACATTTATTTTCACCAATTTCATACAATTCTCTTTTAACTCTAAGTTTATCAATAATAAAAAGATTCATTTGACTTAATTCGGTTCAACTTGTCCCGTCATATGAAAATCTTTTTTCAGATTATTCAGAACTTCATACTGCCGGGGTTCAGTCTACTGTATATTAAACAAACTTTTTGAAACACATTTTTTCCCCCCAGATTATGTTGCGAGTGTGGTACAGCTATCGAGCCCAACCCGGCGAATATGTGCGTTCCCTGTCTACGAACACAAGTAGACATCACCGAAGGGATCCCAAAACAGGCTGTGCTACACTTTTGTAAAGGTTGTGAAAGGTGAGACTTATTTGTTGAGATCACAATTAACTTACTATGGAGTAAAGGTAATGTCCTATTGTAAAAATATAAGCGAAACATTGTTGACTAAATTTGGACTCAAGCAATGAAGGCTGAGTTTGCTTAAAGCACTTAAAATATAAGCTTACTGTGGCTACAAAATAAATTTAAGAATGACCACGACTATTGGGTGTTTGCGACACACAAACTATGCCAAATGAAGCGTCTGCACACCATAAACAAACAATCGAGACAGTAAATAACTGTGTTGACACCCGCCTCGGTGGCGTAGTTGGCTAACGCGCTTGTCGCGTTGAGCTCGACCGCTAAGGATGTGGAGATCGAGGTTCGAATCTCGGTCGGGTGAACTGGGGGTGGTTTTTCCTAAATGGTTTTCCACTCTCCCTCCACGCAAATGCGAGGTTCACTTCCTCTAATTTAACCTTCCCAATTGCTAATCCATTAGAGTAATTAGTACTTAAAGCATATAATCCGAACGGGTAGTAAGACGCGATGCTAAAAAAAAACTGTGTTGACGTTGCTTGTAGCATAATTTGTTTGCAGGAATATGTGGTGCACTTCATTTTGGTGTAATATAACATAAAAGTTCACACGCATGTCAGTGTTACTTTTAAGTGCATTGTGATGGGTTGAGTTTAAAAACACAAGAACTTTTTTTTTTAGCGCCATCCTTTTGTTACGTTATATATGTGGATGTTAAGTTGATATCAAGGAATGTAAAACTCAAAATAGACTTATACAAAACAATTTTACCAGTTTTTCTAAACGTGGTCTCTTACCTAACATGGCAAGGAAAAAATAATTAAAATAGGGTGTTCAAAAACAAGGTGCTTAGAAATATATTTAGTCTAAAAAAAAGATGAGACTAATGAGAGTAATGATGAGTTATATACCCTGTACTCAACTTAAGACATTGTTAGTATGGTCAAATCTCACAGATCACAGTGGGCAGGACATGCAGAGCGAGGAGAATCCAGAACCTCGTTCAGGGTATTTACTGGCAAACCCGATGGGAAGAAACCATCGGGAAGACCTAGACGCAGATGGGAGGATAACATTAGAATGGGCTTGAAAGAGATGGGGTATAATGAGGTGGACTGGATAGAACTAGCTCAAGATAGGGATAGGGTGTAATGAGGTGGAATGGATAGAACTAGCTCAAGATAGGGATAAGGGTGTAATGAGGTGGACTGGATAGAACTAGCTCAAGATAGGGATAGGTGGCGTACTTATTTAAGAATGGCAATTAACTTTTGAGTTCCTAATGCCATAGAGTAAATAATAAAACTTTAGGCCATACATTAATTATCTTCAAAGCAGTCTCTTTAGTTTTGAAAAAGTTCTTGCCAACCCTGGTGGTCTTGGTGGTAAGTACTCGCCTCAGGAACTGATGTTTGTGGGTTCAAACCCAGTTGGGTTCGACAGATTTTTCTTGGAACAATAAAAATCCGTAGCACAACTTCCTCCAAAGGGGAAGTAAAGGCATCGGTCCCGTGTCGATTGTGGCATGTAAAAGAACCCTGGAAGATATGCGAAAATACTTATCCCGGCAAAATTGGTAGGAGGCCTTTTCGCTGTTGATCATAGAAATAATTCCGTGCGGATATAATCATTTGGTTCATCAATTCCATGTTGAACACCTCAAATAAATGAAAATGAAAATGAATGAGAAAGTTGTCAAGTCTCCCGATATTCTACCCTGTTACCCACTCTAGGTACCTTCAGCCGCCAGCGGAATGGGTGTCCTGTTCGCTGGAGTCTCGAGAACTTCTGTCTTTATGTCTGAAGAAGCTGAAAGGTCTCAGCAGGGTCAAGTTGGTGGATGCCGGCTTTGTATGGACGGAGCCCCATTCCAAGAGAATAAAAGCAAGTGGAGTCCTTTTTTCAAAAATTAAACTCTATAGTTTAGTTATATCTATCCGATGTACTCCGACACCCTCAATACATAGGCTACCCATACCATCTCAATCTCGCTTACCCCTACTATCTGATGTACTCCGACACCCTCGATACATAGGCTACCCATACCATTTCAATCTCGCTTACCTCTACTATCTAATGTACTCCGACACCCTCAATACATAGGCTACCCATACCATCTCAATCTCGCTTACCTCCACTATCTAATGTACTCCCAGTAGACCAACGCTTTCTCAAATAAACCTCATTCCTAATCCTATTTCTCTTGTTGACAGATAGCATGTTCCTCAAAGAAATTCTTACCATAGTGAGAAGAATTAAGTTAAAGATGAGAAATTTCCTAAACCAGCAATCTTTATCACTCGCTTTGGTGGCCACATGGTCTGAGGTACTATTCTCACACATTGCAATAGATTAGGCTGCCGATGATAGGTAGATCATGGTTCAATCCCAGTCATGTGTACTAAAGGATTTTTTTCCCTAAATGGCTTCACACTCTTTCTCCATGCAACTGTGGATACACTTCCTTTACATTCAACCTTCCTCATCCCTGACCCATTAGCACGAATAATACATACAAGCGTATAACCCGAATGGGTAGTAAGACACGGTGTTAAAAAAAGTAATTTTTATCATCAAGTCTATTGTATTGGTGCTACTAGGTGAAGCTGACAGTCCACGGAGAAGTGATCGGAGGGGCGACTCTGCAGCAAGTGTTTGTTGTCGAGTTCACGGTGAACCACCAGATGTGCGAGGATTGTCACCGCACAGAGGCTCAGGACTACTGGCGTGCCCTGGTATGACCACGTTTTCTCCAACTGTCACAAACACGGCAATATTAGTATCTGAACCCTCGGGTTATGTCATTGCTTACATCACCCGGTACATAGTAGCTATATTTTAATACTAATACAACCACACATACATTTTTTTTTAATAAGTAGAGTAATGGTGGTGCAACCTGCTTCAGTAGCCGCATAGTCTAAGACGCTACTCTTGCATTAAACAAGACTGAGACAAGGTTCGATCTTTGTTGGGTGTACTGGAGGTGGTTTTTCCTCTATTTTTCATTCTCCCTCCACACAAATCCAGGTACGCTTCCTCTAAATCCAACATTCCTAATCCCTAACACATTAGTGTAATTAGTACATAGGTATAAAACCCAAATGGGTAGTAAGATGCGATGCTAAAAAAAAGTTTTGATGTTAATTGGATGTTGATGTGGATTTGAAAGGTTTATTTATTATTTAAACTTTCAACAACTTAGTTTGTCTTACATATAACTTTATATACAGGGCTTGTGTACCGAGTGATGTCACAAGCCCATCCGATCAGACGTGTTTCTCTATTTGGCGCTACCTTCTATTCTACTAACATCGGGTGATATCCCTTTCGACTCTTTTAGTGCATCTTTTTTTTTTTCTTTCTTCAAGGTGCAAATTCGTCAGAAGGCCGAGAACAAGAAAACCTTTTACTATCTGGAGCAGCTTATTCTGAAGCATAAAGCGCATGACCGCACCCTCGGAATCAAACCCATACATGGTACGTTCCTTGATTCACGTCTTTGGCTTAGCTCACAGTATGAGGACATAACACAGCCTTGTCCGTGTTCGAATCGACCTTTGGATGCTAAGACCCAACTTTGAGAAAAAAACCGGTTTAATCCTTAGTCAACCAGAAATTTAATCTTCTCGGAGTGTTAAATCTGACGTAGTTTACTAAAAGTGGCTCGATGCCGATAATAGCTCAATTTAGTTTTAAGTAGTATAAGAAAGAAAAAATAAATGTTAGAATGCTCCATTTACCTTGTCTTACCTTTACAGATTACACCATAGTGTGCACATGTTTTAACAATAACAATTACTCAATACTGTTGGACACGCAGACTTAAATTCAAGCTAAAATAGTCAAGTTTATAACTGTTCAAAATTTGGTCGGTTGTACTAAATGTATTTTTTTTCCTAAATGGTTGTCCCGCTAACCCTCCATACAAATGTTTGTGTATTTATTATAAATTTCCCCAAATTATTACTATATTGAGATGCGTATAACCTGATTAGGTAGCAAAACATTTAAGGAAAAAGATACAACTATATTTTATTTATTTTTATCTTCAAATGCAATAATTTGAACTTATTATTTCAAGGACAGATCACTTAAACATTCTCGTATTCTTCACATTCACAGAGGGCCTGGATTTCTTCTATAACACGGAGGCGTACGCTCGCAAGATGGTGGATTTCCTCGCTTCGGTCTTACCCATCAAGTACCAACATTCCAAAAAGTTGATTTCCCATGACATTCATAGTAATCTTTACAACTACAAATTCACATACAGGTGGGTCTTTTCGTGGAAATTACTTTATTGGGTCCTCAAGTTTACAATTATTTAAATAAGACAAGACTGTGCAAATAACAAGATTTTAAATTTTTTTGCATCGGATCTGATTCGAATATATTAAATACTCGCCTCGGTGGCGTAGTTGGCTAACGCGCTAGTCGTGTTGAACTCTACTGCCGATGACGAGGAGACCGAGGTTTGAATAAAGGTCGGGTGTACACCTTCAGTACAAATTTTTTACAAAATATTTTTCCATTCTCCCTCCACGCATATGCCGGTAGACTTCCTTTAAATATAACATTACTCACCCCTAACACACTAGCTTAATTAGTACATAAGCATATAACCCAAATGAGTAGTAAAACACAGCGATAAAAAAAAAGTAAATTTACATAGCTATGCTAATTATAATATTTTTTTTATCAAATATTAAACATTTTTTAAATATTCAAACTTTGATTTGGTTTCGATAATATTTCCTATTATTTGATTCGACTTCGAATTGAAAACTTGGACTTTAGCACACTCATAGCACTCACGAGTGGTATTTTGATAATATATTTGTTGAAAATAAAATCTCTGCTCAATAATTTTTCAGCGTGGAGATTGTGCCAGTGTCGAAGGACAGTGTAGTGTGCCTGCCCCCCAAACTGACGCATCAACTGGGAGGAATCAGCCCCCTCTGTCTGGTGTACAGGGTGACCAATACTGTCCACGTCATAGATCCTGGATCGGCTCAAAGTGAGGATATTACTATAATTCAGATCTTTCATTTAGTATGTCGTTGTTTGTAGTAGAGTCATCCGTTAAATCATCATATACGGCTTCCATCCACTGGCTGGGTCTCTTTTGTACACAAGCCTCTCCAACGTGTCCTTTCTCTCAACTACCTCCTCCTCACTTCCTTCAGCCACCTGTCCTTTGGTCTTCCTCTTGGCCTCCTACCCTCCACTTCTATAACCAACATCTTCTTTGGTATCTTCCCCCCCTCCATTCTCCTCACATGACTGTACAACCTTAGTCATGTCCTCTCTATCCTGTCCTGCACTGGCTCCTCCTTCATTCCTTACAAACTTCCGTTTCTTCCCTTTTGTGTGTTTTTTTGGTTTCCTCTTTTAAGAATTTGCGTCGCGCGTCTAACACTCCCTTCTGATGAGTTTCGATAGAATGAAACGTAGGTTGGGTGATTGGACGGTAATGATTCGATTTTCTTCACGAGGCAGCCGTTGATTACCTCTTTGTCGAATGGCAGCGATGTAAAGTGTGAACTCTTTTCTTCTTTTCATTGTAACAGCCATTTTGTGTTTGTCCCTTTTTGATATATTTACAAATATAAATACGTTTACTTCTTAGATATTAAATTATAAAATAAACCTGTAAAAAGTGAAAAAAAAAATCTTTTTAAGCTCACGTAATCATACAAGCTCTCTAATGCAGAAGCTGTTGAACTAACGGAACAGTTAATGATTGGTTTTTAACCGTCAAGTGATTTGTTTCTCACAGTCGCGGAGATCAGCAGCACGGTGTTCTGGCGTCACCCCTTTGACAGTATCTGCAACCCCAAGCAGCTGACGGAGTATATCGTGATGGATCTGGAACCAATCAAGCAGAAGGACCGCAAGATATTCCCGGGACAAGGGGCTGTCTCGACCAAGGTTGGCTTTGATTACAGATGCGTAGAATACAAACCTTCATTTCGCCTTACAATACCAAATCTCAAAATCAAATCTTTTGACATTATAAAACATAATAAGCATAAGAGTTTGGGTGACCTGGTGGTCTAGGGGTAAGGTGTCAGACTTCTATGCTGGCGTCCGGGGTTCGATCCTCGGTCCTGGCACAGATTTATCTG
>CABFVX010006862.1:0-12845 GCA_902151425.1 Timema shepardi
TGCGTATAAGCCGAACGGGTAGTAAGACGCGGTGCTAATAATAATAATAATAATAATAATAATAATAATAATAATAATAATAATGATAATAATATTTATAAAAAACTAACAAAAAGTTGGTGACATGACAACGTAATCTGTACATTGATTACAGTTTTGTGAGCGTAGCAATTATTTTGTTTGCATGAGAAAACAAGAACCCACAGAGTTGTTCACATAGTCTTAGGCGTTAAGCTGTGTTTATATTCATAGAAATTAGCGAACGGTGTAAAAATGCTAAATTATCTTATATGTAAAAGAGAAAGAGATACCCGAAAGTTTCTCTCTTTCTTTCTCTCTCTTACACAATAGTGTGCAGACAACAAATTTAATATATGAGCAGTAGAATGATGCATATCAGTAATATTATAGAGCTCAGTGATTGCCCAGATAAATTGTGAATAAAACAAAATGGCGATCTACAAGTCGCGGATAACAAGTGGCTAAAATGTGTGTCAAATGACCCGCTACCCCAAGCATACCCTAATCCAGGTAGAGAGAGACTATTCACAGGAGAGGTTCATACCTGCCCTCTGCTGGAACCAACCAGGGGTGTACAGCCTCGAGCACAAATACTGTACAGTCATTTAAAATCAAGTTCCCTCCCATTCCTCACCAACTGACTTATACACTTGTTTTAAAAATTGTATTAGACTGAGGAACGTATGATTTAATGAAAATGTATCCGCAATTGCATGGAAAAATAGTGTGAAACTATTTAAGGACAACCCCGCCTCGGTGGCGTAGTTGGCTAGCGCGCTAGTCTTGTTGAGCTCGACTGCTGAGGACGCGGAGATCGAGATTTGAATCTCGGTCGGGTGAACTGGGGGGAGGGGGGTTGTTGTTCCTAAATGGTTTTCCACACTCCCTCCACGCAAATGCGGGTTCACTTCCTCTAATTCAACCTTCCCAATTCCTAATCCATTAGAGATTATTAGTACTTAAAAGCGTATAACCCGAACGGGTAGTAAGACGCGGTGCTTATTATTATTATTATTATTTAAGGACAAACACACCCAGTACAACTGGCTGGGATACGAACCCCAATCTTTCCAAAAGAGTGGCGGCTTTGACTGCGAAACTAATGATGTGGATAATTATTATTTCTAGGTTTTTTTTGCTCCATATTTAATTATTTATCTTGGTCCATTAACATGAAATTAAAATAACGTGGTAGGGATGAGAAAAGTAGACTTTAGAGAAAATGTACCTGAATTTGCGTAGACAGAAAGGACGGGAAACCATTCAGATGAAAACCAGGCTCCATTTATTTGGTGGAGAGTACACCTTGAACTCCCCATCATTTGCAAATCAGACTATATCACAGTTGTTTTACGAATAGACATATTTGACAGCTAGTTAAAAAAAAAGGTGACCTGGCGGTCTAGGGGGTAAGGTGTCAGACTTCTATGCTGGCGTCCGGGGTTCAATCCTCGGTCCCGGCACAGATTTATCTGATTACCAAACCCTTCCTTCACCTCTGACAAGACATCTTGTGTATGTGGGGAATGCCAGGCCTCCACCGTGGTTCGGATCCCACGTTAAACTATAGGTCCTCCATTTCATCTCACAATCACCCTACCATTACACATTAGCGTAAGTGCGTATAACCCGAACGGGTAGTAAGACGCGGTGCTAATAATAATATAAACGTTGACTGCAAAACATATGTTTGTATTTCCTAAAAAGTAATTCCAAATGCCCAATCGTAAGAAAATCAAGGGGTCTTTTTGTAACCGCGTCTTACTACCCGTTTGAGTTACACGCTTTGTAATAATTACGCTAATGGTTTTAGGGATTAGGAAGGTTATATTCAGAGGAAGTGTACCCATATTTGAGTGTAGAGAGAGTAGAAAACCTTTTTTTTAACGGACTCAGTACAACCAACTGAGGTTCGAACCTCGATCTTCCCGTCCTCGGCAGTCTAGCACAACACGACTAGCGCGTTAGCCAACTACGCCACCGAGGCGGGCCTATATGCTTTTGTAAAGGCTGTCGTTATTTAATGTTCGTAATATGAGTGTTAAACAAGTTGTGAGCGATCCAGTATGTATTTTTATAGTTCAAGGGCTCCTTTTATGTAACAAGTTTGTAACGACTAACCAGCGTTGCGAAACTTCTCCTTGATTTAGGAGAGGACTAACCACAAGGAAACAAGGATATGGCAACGCTATTTCTCAATAGTACCTATACAGTGATATTCAACGAGCTAGGGATACTTCACTATCTTAAATAAACATATATTTTACTCTCACATAAACTAAATGGTATATTGACAAAACAAACACTCGCAACAACGCATGGTTAATTCCACGCCGCGGCCGTTCAAAACCTACAAACTAAGCTCTCAACGACGGTACCTTGGACACCCCTTCTATGGTCCACGTCACGGAAGATTGACAAGGAGGGGGAAGAGGTCACTGGTGCGGACGACCTTGACAAGGTTCGCGGACCGGTAATACGTGACGAGAAGGTATAGTCCAACCATCCTTTGTTTTGACACGTTCCTCAAAGCTATAGCAGTGGGAGAACAAACAGGGGAGGAGTAAAATACAAATGATAATACAATTCCTGTTGTGACCCCTCCTATCAAATGACATCATTCTATTCACAAAGATCCATTCTACGCTCCTATAACAGTGTGTTGTGACTATTAAATAACATCATTCTATTCCCAAAGATCCATTCTACGCTCCTATAACAGTGTGTTGTGACTATTAAATGACATCATTCTATTCCCAAAGATCCATTCTACGCTCCTATAACAGTGTGTTGTGACTATTAAATGACATCACTCTATTCACAAAGATCCATTCTATGCTCCTATAAGTGTGTTGTGACTATTAAATGACGTCATTCTATTCACAAAGATCCAGTCTACGCTCCTATAACAGTGTGTTGTGACTATTAAATAACATCATTCTATTCCCAAAGATCCATTCTACGCTCCTATAACAGTGTGATTGTGACTATTAAATGACATCATTCTATTCCCAAAGATCCATTCTACGGTCCTATAACAGTGTGTTGTGACTATTAAATGACATCATCCTATTCCCAAAGATCCATTCTACGCTCCTATAACAGTGTGTTGTGACTATTAAATGACATCATTCTATTAACAAAGATCCATCTACGCTCCTATAACAGTGTATTGTGACTATTAAATGACATTCTATTCACAAAGATCCATTCTACGCTCCTATAACAGTGTGTTGTGACTATTAAATGACATCATTCTATTCACAAAGATCCATTCTACGCTCCTATAGCAATTAGCTTTAGTTTACCGGTTATTTAGCTCTTAATGATCAACAAGAATATGTGGATTGTTTTACTTTTCAGAGGGAAAATGTCAACATTTAAACTATGTTTACAAGTCTGTATAGGTATTGGGTCATAGAACATAGTTTTGTGTTCATTTCAGTAAACAAACTCGTGGACTGTTAAAAGGTTTTGTCATCATTTAACCTAAGCGCGACATCTGATTGGCAATATTAACTACATAGGCGGCGCCTCTGATATTAAAAGTGATAAGTAATTACGATCACAGTTCCATGACTTATTGGGACCGAAATGAAGCCAGTAGTGGAGGGAAAAGCTTATTTGAATCTCTCAACCTCCCAAGCCACTCTCTTTTCTCCCGTCCCAGGGCGTCGCGACGCCAGCGTCCCTAGTCCGGAGACGCTCCCTTCTCCCAATCATCAATATGGAAATCTCTACTGTCCAACATAAAGAGAAGAGTGAGAGGTTTCGGGGAGTCTTTTTCGAGCTGCGCATGCGCATTGATCCTCCAAAAGTTCAAGGTCATCCGGTTCTTAATTAGGGTCACCCTAAACATCCCCCATAATGTCAAATCGCAACAAAACGGGATCCGAGGAGATTTCCGATAGCGAAGACAAGATACAAAAGTCCCAAGTTAAAAAAAAATAATTAAATTTACCCTGACAGAGATTTGAGATGTTCAACAACATCTGATCGACCGTTCTAAGCCCTGGTTTTTATAGTAAGCCCACTTTCGAACACCAACATTGATTGGAAGTCACTAAAACTTGACATTTCATCAAGAATCGATCAAATTCTTCCAATAATATATCCTTATAGTGTAATATTATTGTTCATAATCCAAGCCTCACGTTGGGCACCATATTTGAAGTGACACGGACTTACTACGTGCAGGGATAATTCACTACGGAATTTTGTCACCACTCTTGCGTGTTGCTGTTATACTGATTAGGTTGATGTCACTTATTATCAGCCTATAATTGAAATCACTTATGATTTTTAATAAATTTTCTATACAGCGTCATTGCTGTTGTTGAACAGGATGAATGTGCGATCCGATATCACAAGCGCCGCTATTTCACTTCTTAGGGGAATGAGAGGATTAAACACGTGATTGTTCCAAACTAGTGACCGCCGCGGAATAATTACGGTCCCGACTCTGATTCGGTGTTTGATAAACAAAATATATGTATATCTCTTGACGAACGCAGGTCCCGACTGCTCGGGGTCTATTACGCGAGTGTCGTCATCCCAGTTTGCAAACAGGGCTGTTTACGAGGATTTGGCTTCTAGAATGTTCGAGTGAAGGGATCCATTCGTCCCTCGTCCCCCCCCCCCTTGTCCTTCGAGAAGATTTCGCCTGGGTGACCAATAGAGAGAAACATAAGTGTTTTGCGCCACGTAAATTTTTACTACAAAATATAATGTAAAATAAATAAATTTTAAATATTATTTATTACGTTGGATTATATTTGGTTGTTTTTATTAATTGGTCAAAAGGGATGTTAAAATATAATAAGTTAGTTAGAATGGATTGCTATATAGTTTCTCTTTATATAATTTAAAACGGGCTAAGAATTTAAATACAATAATTATTGTAATATTTTTATTTCCACTATTGAGGCAATATGAGTTCCAAATTTTCAAATAACGGGATTCCTATGAAAATTATAATGTTCATATTATATTTGTGCAGGGTGACTACAAAACTTGTATTATATTTATTTTTATTTATTTATTATTTAGCACCGCGTCTTACTACCCGTTCGGGTTATACGCTTTAAGTACTAATTACTATATTAGATTAGGAATTGGGAAGGTTGAATTAGAGGAAGTGAGCCCGCATTTGCGTGGAAAGCCATTTAGGAAAACCACCCCCAGTTCACCCGACCGAGATTCGAACCTCGATCTCCCCATCCTCAGCAGTAGAGCTCAACACGACAAGCGCGTTAGACCAACTACGCCACCGAGGCGGGTCTTGTATTATAAAATTTCCCTGATTTGTCTAGGTTTTACAGAACATATTTTTTCAATTTTACCTGATTCACACACCATTCCCCCAATTATTAAACTATCACTTTCTTTTTTTATTAATTCTAGCGTCTGCCCAAAAATACACATTTGTGTCAGTTATTTTCCCAGTGTTAAATGTGCTGGTTTCTTTTTATAGCACTGTAAAAATGTACCATTAAAACAAACCATGAATAACCCACTCATGTTAGAACTCCAATATATAGGTAGAGCATTTAACATGCAAGAGATTAAAGCTATCAATTTTGTTTTAGTGTCTACGTGCGTAATCAAAAAGCTTCTTTTTTTTTAAATACAAATATTTGAATTCAATTCATTTTCTTTATTTTTTCGTACCCGGTTTTCTCTGATATATATATATATATATATATANNNATATATATATATATATATATATATATATATATATAAGGCCTTGGCTTTTCGAAATTTCCCTTGCCTGTAGACACAATGTTATGTGTACACTATGTTAAAATAAAAATAAACCCTCATGAGATGAACTCCAAAGAATCTTTCTTACATGAAATTTATTAGGTATATTCTCACGTGTTCATGCATCGAATATTGTGATCTTCAACTGTTGATTTTTATAGATATTATCAATACCTATAAAATAATACTAAGGATATGGTAAAATTTTGATCAATTTTGACGGCAAAAAATGTTTTGGTAATTTCTTAAAATTACTTAAAGCCAAAACCAAACTACTATACCTACTCAAAGAGATTTAGCCATTTTTAGTTAAGATAATCATAATTGTAGTTATTTATGACAACCAAAAGCTTACGGAGAATCCCTTGTTTCAGGTTTACTTTGGGTATGTCTACATGGCGTCAGAAGAGCAGCCGCCGTCTGTTGTCGAAGACAGGGGCCAACTTTTGTGGAAAACCCTCGGGCCGTTTGATTTGCGTATGCATTTTAATAATCAGTTCCGGCTTGATTTATAAATATTTGTGCTGATGTAATCTTTGTGTTTGGAAGGTGAACGCTCGCTACCCCAATCGGCAGGGTCGGGAATGGACATCCCCTCAAGACGGTGTTATCAATATCATCATCTGGGCGCTATTGCACGTACATGCTCGTCAGACACGCTCAGGGAGACGCCAAAGTACTAAGACCACGTGCCATGTTTGGTCCTGGCTGACCAAGTACCTGCCAGCGTTTGTCGTCTCTGGAAGACGCCAAAGAGCAAGACCACGTGCCATTTTAAGGTGGTTTGGGTATGTTCCAGTATTAAAGCAACAGTTTATGGTGTCACATAATGGTTGATTGATTCAAATAAGGATCTCTTATCTAAGATATCTTGGTTATCAGTTGGGTTAGGGTCTTGATTTATTTAAACAAGGATCTCTTATCTAAGATATCTTGGTTATCAGTTGGGTTAGGGTCTTGATTGTTTAAACAAGGATCTCTTATCTAAGATATCTTGGTTATCAGTTGGGTTAGGGTCTTGATTGATTCAAACAAGGATCTCTTATGAAAGATATCTTGGTTATCAGTTGGGTTAGGGTCTTGATTGTTTAAACAAGGATCTCTTAGCTAAGATATCTTGGTTATCAGTTGGGTTAGGGTCTTGATTGTTTAAACAAGGATCTCTTATGAAAGATATCTTGGTTACCAGTTGGGTTAGGGTCTTGATTGTTTAAACAAGGATCTCTAATGAAAGATATCTTGGTTATAAGTTGGGTTAGGGTCTTGATTGATTCAAACAAGGATCTTTTATGAAATATATCTTGGTTATCAGTTGGGTTAGGGTCTTGATTGTTTAAACAAGGATCTCTTATCTAAGATATCTTGGTTATCAGTTGGGTTAGGGTCTTTATTGATTCAAACAAGGATCTCTTATGAAAGATATCTTGGTTATCAGTTGGGTTAGGGTCTTGATTGTTTAAACAAGGATCTCTTATCTAAGATATATTGATTATCAGTTGGGTTAGGGTCTTGATTGATTCAAAAAAGGATCTTTTATGAAATATATCTTGGTTATCAGTTGGGTTAGGGTCTTGATTGATTCAAACAAGGATCTTTTATGAAATATATCTTGGTTATCAGTTGGGTTAGGGTCAATATTAATTTATTATAAAATAGCAAAGTAGGGTAGCGATTACTGATAAAAGATATAATTATTCCCCCTGAAGCAACATAATGTGTCAATATTGGTCAAAATATGATCTGTAGGTGATTCGGTATTAAATCTCTTATAATTCCTGGTTGTAACCATCAATATTAGATTGACAAAACCAAACATTTTCACTGTATTATAATATTCTAGCGAGTGTCTATCATTAGTGCTAAGACAACTTATATTTTATATCTCCCATAGTTTCAGGATTCAGGAAATGTATCCTTAGTCTCTAATGGTGAATTATAATCATCATCATCATCTGTTTCCAGTCTGTGGCTGAGTCGGTTTAGTAAAATGACTCCATCTTCCTCCTTTAATTGCTTCCATTCTTCTCCTCTCACTTGCATACTTTATCTGCTCCTTCCATATCTACTATCTCTTGTACCCCCCATTACCCCAACTCTTCCCCGGATAGTTTCATTCCTAATCCTCTTTCTCCTCGTGACATTTCCTAGTTTCTCTTATATTCAAGGGTGACCTGGCGGTCTAGGGGGTAAGGTGTCAGACTTCTGTACTGGGGGTCCGGGGTTCAATCCTCGGTCCCGGCACAGATTTATCTGATTACCAAACCCTTCCTTCACCTCTGACAAGACATATTGTGAATGTGGGGAATGCCAGGTCTCCACCGTGGTTCGGATCCCACGTTAAACTGTAGGTCCTTCATTTCATCTCACAATCACCCTACCATTACACATTAGCGTAAGTGCGTATAACCCGAACGGGTAGTAAGACGCGGTGCTAATAATAATAATAATAATAATAATCTTATATTCAATGTCCATGTTTCTGGTGCATATGTGACTGTTTAACAAACACTTCCATGCACTTCAAGAGCACTTCTCTTGAAACTGATATTTGAGAAGTGTATACTATTTCCATCCATATGTTCTCAGACAATATATCAATATCATATCTAGTTTTATGTGAAATATTGTTTTTTACGCACAGACATATCCCACCCGGAATATTTATACTCAGCCCTATTATTGTTTTTTGCGGGGGCAAGAGCTCAAGATTCTGTGGAGGGGGAACGCAATTTAAGTATTTTACCGCAGTTTTTATAACAAATCACTTCTTAAAAACAACCCCATGGGTCAGCCTGCGAGCGAGTAATGCCAACCGACCGGCCACAGTCTGCAAAGGAAGATAGTGCCAACCTATGCGGATAGAGGGTGTCATATGGTCAGCACAACGACCCCTACGGCCGATAATCTCAGTTTTCTCTCCTAATTTGTCCTCCTGATGGCCGAGTTTGAACCCGTTCCAGACCCACTGCTTCACATAAATTCTGACAAAATAAATAAAAAAACTTGCTTCCGTAGATACTTTTAGCTTAGTGGTTGGTTTTTCATTTTCCCTCCGTGCTTATACACTTCCTCTAAATATAACCTTTCTAATCCCTAAAACCATTAGTGTAATTAGTGCATAAGCGTATAAGCCGAACGGGTGGCAACGCGGCGCTATTTAAAAAAAAAGATGAATATCTATCTTGATCATTGAGAGATTTTATCAAGAGTATTTCTCTTAATCTAAAAAGTTTCTTGTCAAATGGCGCTATACTCGTGGAAAATATAACTTTTGAGATCATCACTTGTAGAAAATTAAACTTATAAAGTCTCTAATGAAGCAGTATGTTGTCAAACATTTGTGCGAGATCTTGCGGCAATCCCCCCCAACATCGCGTTAAACTTGGAACCTTCTCCGGACGTAAGCTTTGCTACTTTCTTCCTGAATTGAATGGCAACGCTGTAGAGCCGGTCCCATAATAATAATAATGTGGAAACACAAACTGGCATACTCCTGGCGCCAATAATCACTGCATGTGGAAACCTTGCTTGAAACCCTTTCTTTTAGACGGTTCATACGTTGAACACCAGTATATAGTTAAAACAAGTTACCGATTCACACGTTGCAACCCGGTATATGATCAAACAACCGGGTTGATTCATAATATTATTATTATCATCATCATCACCGCGTCTTACTACCCGTTCGGGTTATACGCACTTATGCTAATGTGTAATGGTAGGGTGATTGTGAGATGAAATGAAGGACCTACAGTTTATCGTGGGATCCGAACCACGGTGGAGGCCTGGCATTCCCCACATTCACAAGATGTCTTGTCAGAGGTGAAGGAAGGGTTTGGTAATCAGATAAATCTATGCCGGGACAGAGGATCGAACCCCATCCGCCAGCACAGAAGCCTGACAACTTACCCCTAGACCGCCAGGTCACCTTGATTCATATTATTTTGCTACCCAGTGTAGGATTTTAAAAAAAAAACATTCTCGCTCGCCTTGCCCATATTTTTTTTTAGGGGAGTGGGGGTTGTTTGACTGATGTGGCTTGTGGTGAAGTCTTCAACAGGAAATAAGTCCCCCCCCAACCCGCTTCTTTCAGTGAAGCCTTCTTAAAGAAATATAAAACATAAATAAAATAAGAGAGAGAAATTATTTCAGTTACAGCTGTCAGCACTCGACACCCTTTACAAATCCACGACAACAGAAGAGCGGATCTTAGCAATTTGAGTTACATCTGTTTAAAAAGAAAAAGAAAATACATAGAATAACTAGAGAGTTGCTGAATCGTGCGTCTGACTACATTTCCCCCACACAGCATCGGACCACCTTGTAGCCAGCCACCTGCGCATGCGCAGACGAGACTTCCTCGCCTTGCGTGCTCTCGATATCAGGATGTGTGTGTTTTTATGGCTCGGCAGTCACCGAAAATGGAGACGGCTCATTTAGTGGAATGGGTTCAATGCCTGGTTGGCTGCTATCCGTCTGGAGGAGAGCAAGGAAGGGGTGGGGTGGGGGGGCAGTAGGATGACTGGGGGACCTAAACCACGAGCAGTGGAGATTCATTTAGGGGTTAAGGGGGATATTTTGAAAATTAGATGCGTCTAGCTAAAAATTCAAAGCCATATTTCAGTTGGTGACCTGGCGGTCTAGGGGTAAGGTGTCAGACTTCTATGCTGGGGGACCGGGTTTCAATCCTCGGTCCCAGCACAGATTTATCTGATTACCAAACCCTTCCTTCACCTCTGACAAGACATATTGTGAATGTGGGGAATGCCAGGCCTCCACCGTGGTTCGGATCCCACGTTGAACTGTAGGTCCTCCATTTCATCTCACAATCACCCTACCACTCACTACACATTAGTGTAAGTGCGTATAACCCGAACGGGTAGTAAGACGCGGTGCTAATAATAATAATAACATATTTCAGCTTCATATTCGTGATCGTCTAAGATATTCACTAGGGGAGGGGGGGGTTAAGGGGAAACGTCCCTCAAGGTCACGTGCGTGGAACCATTGTCCAGCTCGAATGGGGCCCGACCGGAGAAGGGTGTAATGTCCTGAGGTAGGGCAGAAGGGAGACGTCACGGTAGTGGTTAGCGCGTCAGACCTTGAAGGACACCACAGGAACATCTATCAATGTTTCGAGACTGGGTCCACGGAACAGCGCAGATCTGCTATCTCTTGACGTCACCCACTCTTACTACCCCCACCTCTAATAAAGTAAGAACCCACTTCTCGTAATATACCTGACTGCCGATTACGGGGCAAATCTTTGTTCGAATCCCGGTCGGTTGAACCGAGTGGTTCTTTATACCCTAAAGTGTTTCCCACTCTATATCCACGCAAATGCGAGTACATTATTTTTAATAATAGCACTGCGTCTTACTATACGTTCGGGTTATACGCACTTACGCTAATGTGTAATGGTAGGGTGGTTGTGAGATGAAATGGAGGACCTACAGTTTAACGTGGGATCCGAACCACGATGGAGGGCTGGCATTCCTCACATTCACAAGATGTCTTGTCAGAGGTGAAGGAAGGGTTTGGTAATCAAATAAATCTGTGCGGGGACCGAGGATTGAACCCCGGCCGCCAGTACAGAAGTCTGACACCTTACAACTGGACCGCCAGGTCACCTAAAATGCGAGTACACTTTCTCTAAATTCCAACATGCTAATCCGTAACTCATTATCGCAATTAGTACATAAGTTTATAAAGCTAACGGATAGTAAAACGATGTGCTACTAGAATTAGTTCGAAGGTCTAGATTCTAGATCACCCGCGACCATGGACACGTGGTCCAAGGCAGTGACCAGGAGGTTAAGGTTCAAATCTCCACCAGATGAATGGAGTTTTTATATTTCCTTTTAAATGGTTGGATTTTTTCTTCACACAAATGCGAGTTGATTTCTTCTCAATTAAACCTCACACAATATGTGACTCTCTCTCTCTCAATCTCTCTCACATACAATATATCTCTCTCAATCTCTCTCTCAGAGAGAGTCGTCTCGCTATTAAGTAGGATCCTAAAAGTTCTCGACATTTAGTAACACAACGAACTGGGACTACCACAGTTTCACAAGGGTTCGGCCGGTCTAACGAGCGGGCGCGTGATCAGCAGATAGCTCTCGATAGCTGTTGACGAGGAGGCAAAGGTTCGAATCTTGGCTCAGCGAACTGAGGGTGGGTTTTGACAAGTGATTTATTGTTGTGTTTTTCTCATCCTCTCTCCATGCTAATGGTGATTCTTATTTGTAATGGCCTACTTTGATAATATTGAAGTATTTTAACATATCAGTTTTACATAAATATAGTTTATGATCTTACCAATTAAATTAGGCCATTAGTAGCAAGTGTGCCAAACCTATCGATAATAATAAAAATGTCAAAATGAGAAGTTTTCCAACCACTCAATGAATCATTATTATTATTATTATTATTATTATTATTATTAGCACCGCGTCTTACTACCCGTTCGGGTTATACGCACTTAGGCTAATGTGTAATGGTAGGGTGATTGTGAGATGAAATGGAGGACCTACAGTTTAACGTGGAATCCGAACCACGGTGGAGGCCTGGCATTCCTCACATTCACAAGATGTCTTGTCAGAGGTGAAGGAAGGGTTTGGTAATCAGACAGATCTTTGCCGGGACCGGGGATCGAACCCCGGCCGCCAGCATAGAAGTCTGACACCTTACCCCTAGACCACCAGGTCACCCCTCAATGAATCAACATACAATACTATTGCCCAGCGCCTGTAAACTAGACTGTACCATCTCAGCGCGCTCCAGTCTGGCCTTACCTACCCTCGACATATCTGGCAGCTAGAGAAAATACTAAATCTACTTTCATGTATTCATACATCAAGTAATGCGACCATGTCCCTTTTGACGGGATATTCTAAAAGAACCCCTTTTGAGGTTGTATTGCTCAAATATATTTTTGTATCGTTCATTAAAAGATTACTCGCTTAAATGGTCGAATGGTCTAGTGCGTCACTCTCGTATTAAAGTGGCCTGCTAATGACGGGGAGATCGGGGTTCGAATATTGGTCGCGTGTACT
>CABFVX010006862.1:18575-36081 GCA_902151425.1 Timema shepardi
CACACTGTACAGGGCTGTGTATTGGGGCATCGAGTCTGGTAACACACTGTACAGATCTGTGTATTGGGGCACAGAGCCTGGTAACACACTGTACAGGGCTGTGTATGGGGGCATCGAGCCTGGTAACACACTGTACAGGGTTGTGTATCGGGGCATCGTGCCTGGTAACACACTGTACAGAGCTGTGTATTGGGGCATCGAGCCTGGTAACACACTGTACAGGGCTGTGTATTAGGGCATTGAGCCTGGTAACACACTGTATTGGGGCATCGAACCTGGTAAAACACTGTACATGGCTGTGTATTGGGGCATCGAGCCTGGTAACACACTGTACAGGGCTGTGGAGTGGACTTTACCTTATTTTAATTAAATTACCGAACATTGCTTGGCCCTTCCTGTTACGACCATAGGCAAGCACGAATTTAAAAATTGTAAAAAAGGGGGTAGGGGGATAACAGATATATTGAATGTAGAAACAATCCCCCTTACATCCACGACTCGTCCATTCGCCCGTGTTGAGTTCATTCCCAGCTTCATCCCTACAAGTAATTATCCTTTACTTAACACTTCAGAAATTAATATACCTCATTGGTCGCCACCAAAACCTTCGCTCTCCACTTCCATTTGTCTAGAAAAGAACAAATATTCTACCTAGAGGGGAAGGGGGCACGTGTCCTCTGCCCACCCCCCTTAAATTCACGATTGTCCATAAGGGTCTATAAATTATAATTATTGACTTAGGAAGAACCGTATTTAAAAATGACATTCAATTTTTATATTCAGCTCTCACTTTCGTCAGATACACACGCTTCGGTGGCAGCACGGTATGAGGCGTCAACCCCGCAATAAACTATACACCGCTGACGGGGAGGACAAGAGCTCGATCCCGGCTGGGTGTACTGATGGTGATTACTCCTAAATTATTTCCCACTCTCTCCACGTGAATGTGGGTGAACTCCCACTGAAATCCAACGTCCTTTATCCTTGAGACATTGGCGTAGGTAGTGACATTGGCGTATAGCCCGAATGGGTAGTAAGACCCGCTGCTAAAATCAAAATCAATACCGGTACTTAAAAAAAAAATAACCCTATTCATATTATATTAAAATATTATCAAGGTTGACAGTAAAAAGTTTGTATTTACTTTAAGTCCCTTACTTGCTCTATCTAACCCTATCTTGGGCTAGTTCTATCCAGTCCACCTCATTACACCCTATCCCTATCTTGGGCTAGTTATATCCAGTCCATCTCATTACACCCTATCCCTATCTTGGGCTAGTTATATCCAGTCCCCCTCATTACATCCTATCCCTATCTTGGGCTAGTTCTATCCAGTCCCCCTCATTACACCCTATCCCTATCTTGGGCTAGTTATATCCAGTCCACCTCATTACACCCTATCTCTATCTTGAGCTAGTTCTATCCAGTCCCCTCATTACACCCTATCCCTATCTTGAGCTAGTTCTATACAGTCCACCTCATTACACCCTATCCCTATCTTGGGCTAGTTATATCCAGTCCACCTCATTACACCCTGTCTCTATCTTGAGCTAGTTCTATCCAGTCCACCTCATTACACCCTATCCCTATCTTGGGCTAGTTATATCCAGTCCATCTCATTACACCCTATCCCTATCTTGAGCTAGTTCTATCCAGTCCATCTCATTACAGATGTCCTCGCTATCACTACACTACCATATTTTCCTGTGCCGTGCGTGTTGCCTACCTCTAGAGAGCAGTGTTCCATCAGCCAGACAGGTGGAGACGGCACTTACCTGGGGACAAAGAAAATAAAAGAGTTTAGCGCAATTGGTTAACCTTGATCGTATCTTAGAGTAAACAATAATTTCTAAATTACATTTCTAAACAGTTGTAGGCCTACACATTCCTTTTTAGCTCGTCTCGGCTGACTGTCGCCAACGAAGCGACCAGATGAACTAAAAGAGAACAAAATGGAGTACTACTGTGAGGTGGTCGTGTAACTCTTTATAATTAATGAAGGACTTTCCCTACCTGTGACGTAACACGTAACGTCAAGATAATGTTATGCGAATATGTTTTAATCTGCAAGTTTAAAGATGTAACATTGAAAAAACCAACATAAATTATTAAATAATGGTGACCTGGCGGTCTAGGGGGTAAGGTGTCAGACTTTTGTGCTGGCGACCGGGGTTCAACCCTCGGTTCCAGCACAGATTTATCTGATTATCAAACCCTTCCTTCACCTCTGACAAGACATCCTGTGAATGTGGGGAGTGCCAGGCCTCCACCGTGGTTCGGATCCCACGTTAAACTGTAGGTCCTTCATTTCATCTCACAATCACCCTACAATCACCCTACCATTACACATTAGCGTAAGTGCGTATAACCCGAACGGGTAGTAAGACGTGGTGCTAATAATAATAATATTAAATAATTTTTAAAATATTCTTACATTGTCACAAAATTATTATTATTATTATTAGCACTGCGTCTTACTACCCATTCGGGTTATACGCTTTAATTACTAATTACGCTAATGGGTTAGAAATTGGGAAGTTTGAATTAGAGGAAGTGAACCCGCATTTACGTGGAGGGATAGTGGAAAACCATTTAGGAAAAACCACCCCCAGTTCACTCGACCAAGATTCGAACCTCGATCTCCCAGTCCTCAGCAGTCGAGCTCAACACGACAAGCGCGTTAGTCAACTACGCCACCGAGGCGGGTTAGATTTACATACAAGTAGAGCAAGACATCAACTTATTATTCGGTTACGTTTTCTTAACCGATATGAATACGATATAACTCGCGGCTAAACTTTTAAAACGGTATTTATTAAAGTAGAACTATTTGGAGCAAAGACTAAACCGTTTATAAGCGTCATGAACTTCTGGCGGGAAAACTTTTTAACGAACACTGAAGAGAGAGAGTAAAGTGAAGACAGTTTTTGGAGAATATCTTTTCCTTTTTTTCTCGAGAATGTAGGGGAAGGTGATAAGGGGGTAGTATGGGGCTGCTGGGGGGAGGTTAAGAGTTTATTCTTCTACTAAGGTACCCATTCTCCGACCCACAAACTAGGCCTTAACTTGCCGACTCTTGAGAAAGTTCTAGATTCTAAATTGTTTCTTACCCTGAAGGCCTAATCTAGTCTTACGATTGCCGAGTTTCCCCACAAGTTTCGCGTTGGTTGGAGTTTCTTGGCAACCCGCCAAGACAGAAAGCGTTTTTTTTTATGTTTATTTTATTATTTTGGCTACTATCAGTCCGGATTATCCGAATATTTACTCCCGTAAGGCAGAGCCGAGAAGAACATCAAATATCCCTACAGGATTAAAAAAAACCTTACCATTTTACTCTCTCACAACCCCTTGGAGAGGGGAGTATTGTTATCATAAAAAAAATGAACTCGCCATTTTGCTAAATATCAACGTTACTCCTTGAAACCGAAAAAGTGATTTTTGAGGTGCAGTTTGTCTGCCTGTATCTCGGTATAGAGTCTACATTTTGGTAACTAGAATTTTTTTTTAAAGTTTCCAAGAGGTTTTTTTTTAAATTAGACATCCAACTCTAAATTATTATTATTATTATTATTATTATTATTATTAGCACCGTGTCTTACTACCCGTTCCGGTTATACGCACTTACGCTAATGTGTAATGGTAGGGTGATTGTGAGATGAAATGGAGGACCTACAGTTTAACGTGGGATCCGAACCACGGTGGAGGCCTGGTATTCCTCACATTCACAAGATGTCTTGTCAGAGGTGAAGGAAGGGTTTGGTAATCAGATAAATCTGTGCCGGGACCGAGGATTTCCAACTTTAAAATTAAGGGCAATTTACTGAAGGACAAAAAGGTAAAAAAAATCAATTTTAAATTTTGTATCCGGGCACTGTTAAACATTACAGACAAAATGGCTACTCTCATTTTCCCGTGAAAATATCTTTAAGGATACTTTTATATAGGAGGAAATATCTAATTTTGATTATCTCCACGCAACTATTTGAGATACGAAATAAATTATCGTCGTTAAGTTTATGTACTGTTAAAAAATAATAATCTTTTATTTGAAATATATTTTTTGTATAAAACCAACAGTTTCTGAGCTATAAGCAAATATAATTTGTATTCGGATCTTTGAAATTTGAGAGTGATATGCTCTTTGGTGTAGGTTTAGTGTTTTTGCAAACATGTAGGCCTAATTTATTTTATTTCACAAATCTTACGAGTTTTTACTAAATATCTCTAAATCAAGATAAAAGATAGAAGGAAGTCTGTGCATTGCACCGTACCATATATTATTATTAATAATAATAATAATAATATTTAGCACCGCGTCTTACTACCCGTTCGAGTTATACGCTTTAAGTACTAATTACGCTAATGGATTAAGGAATTCGGAAAGGTTGAACTAGAGGAAATGAACCCGCATTTGCGTGGAGGGAGAGTGGAAAACCAATTTAGGAGAGAAAAAAACCCAGTTCACCCGACCGAGATTCGAACCTCGATCTCCCCGTCCTCGGCGGTCGAGCTCAACACGACTAGCGCGTTGGCCAACTACGCCACCGAGGCGGGTTACCATTTATTAAAGTGTTATCATTTACAAAAGAATAATAAAAAAAAGGTGAAACTAGATCAGTTCCAAGGCCGTTCCACGTGACATGTCACGGTTTCGAGATCAAAAGTAAATCGTCAGAGCCAAATATCTTGTCTTTCTCGAACAAAACAATAAAGTTGTCACTTTTTAACCGGGTCATAAGAGAGAGAACATTCTGAGACAGTCGAGGACTGTTTTGGTGGTTTCAAAACTTCGCGGCGGCCACAAATAAACACGGCAATGTTAAGTGGATGACACGTTATAGTGGAAAGATAAGGGAGAAAGGGGTAGGTGACGCTTCAGTGCACAAGGTCAGGAGTGAACCCCCGACCACCATGAATCAGTCAGGTGACCGAGTGACTAACAGTTCCGGTGACGCACAACATTTAGGAAAGGGAGGGGGGATTATAAAGTACTCGGGTCTTCGACCAACGGTGTTGTTCTATGAAATATTTGCTGAGACTTTTGAAAGTTTATAACTAAAATAATAATAATATCCAGCACCGCGTCTTACTACCCGTTCGGGTTATACGCTTTAAGTACTAATTACTCTAATGGATTAGGAATTGGGAAGGTTGAATTAGTGGAAGTGAACCCGCATTTTCGTGGAGGGAGAGTGGAAAACCATTTAGGGAAAAACCACCCCCAGTTCACCCGACCGAGATTCGAACCTCGATCTCCCCGTCCTCAGCAGTCGAGCTCAACACGACTAGCGCGTTAGCCAACTACGCCACCGAGGCGGGTTTTATAACTAAAAAACTTTATAATTAATGTTTTTAATTATATTTTACTCAATTAGTATTTAACATGCACTTTCTATACCCACCATTTTTCCTAGCACTGCGTCTCACTTCCCGCTTATTGTACTTATTATGTTAATGTGTCAGGGATTAAGAAGGTTGACTTTTTGAAAAAGTGCACCCGAATTTGTGTGAAACGGGAGCGGAAAACCAATAAATAAAAACCACCTGGATTCCAACCCCAATATTCTCGTCATAGGCAGTCTAGGTCTCCAGTATATAGCGGGAGTGATGCCTTAGACCATTCGACCACCGAAGTGGGTCATTATCTTAGTTAAATGGGAATAGCCCGGACGGGTAGTAAGATGCGGAATATGTACAGAGCTCCAATATTTCCCCAGAACATAACATTTCCACTAAAAAAAATCCCCGAAAACCATGGCCCTCAAAATAAAACATTGTGTAAGAGAATAATTATTGTAAGGCTCATTCTGGCAGGAGGTTAACCCACGCTTGTACATTTCCTTGGAAGTCAAAGAGTGTTGGGTTGCCATCCTGTTGACGAGCGAGCACGGTGCGACCGATGGACCTTCCTGGCAGGTGGAACTCGAGATCAGCAAGTTTTGTGTGCGAGGATAACACACGGTTGTTGAATGTTGGAAGCCATGCCGAGTACATGTGTGGCGGTATCTAGCACGTCTGACGAAATGACGATATAAAATGTGATCTAGGTGGTTCACCCCCGCCGGAGGGTCGATCGCGGGTCTACAGAAAGGTTGCGAGACCGTTATCGTGCCTACTCCCTCGTCACGGGAGGTATATCCGGTTACTTATGTAGTAGTTTAGCATCTGACAGGGTTAATAAATATATCTTATTGGACTAACTCGCCAGTCTCATTCCCCACGAACCATCCCTCCCAACCCCTTCCCCTCGGGGTCCATCCTAACCATGTACGTCCCTACGGTGCCCCGGTAGGGCTGTAGTAGGGGTGACTACCGGGCACCCAGGTAGGGCTGTAGTAGGGGTGACTACCGGGCACCCAGATAAAACCACTGACCTTAACACCGTTTTTTCAGAAGTAGGATAGGGACGTTACAATTGAATATTTTGTAGAGGTTGAAGGGAATAAGGATTAGTACCTACTACATACAGTAGCCCCACGGCTTCTTTGGTGCTGACTGACAGCTGACGTCTTTGAAAAGTTACCAGACCAAATTATGTATCCCTACGCCGAACCATAGGATCTGCAAAAACATGTGTTTAGCAGCTGTCACTTCTGACGGTCAAAATTTAGGTATTAACCTAAATGTTGACTGTCAGAAGTCAGCTGTGAGCTGTCAGTCAGCACCAAAGAAGCCACGGGGCTACTGTAGTTTAGGAAATTCAAATTTAAATATATTTTTAAATCATAGTTATTTTTATAGTACCTACCTTACACAAAATTTAGCTGTCTCCCAGAAATGACAACCTTCCCGTCTCCTTGTGTGCTTTACATATTGTTATTAATTATTCATTTATACCAGTAGGCTTACCAGTACCAACATTTAATTTTACATCTTGGTAGTAAGAGGCAATGGAGTGTAATTCCGGGAGACCTTGGTTTAATTGTTGATTTTCAAAGACTTTTCATTTTTTCGTAGACTCGCCACTACAGCAAGGTCTATCACTATCAACCATACTAGGGGAAATACTATCGCTATTTACGGCTATGAGTTTTTCCTGATCACATAATTTATGCTTTACAAAACTCGCAATACTCCCTTTATCCTTACTTCTAAGTTTTTCTTGGGGATCTTTATTAGATACGTGATATCCGAGTTTATCACATCTTACACGACGCCATTCACAAAGCACAGTCGACATAATAAACATTTGTTTCACTAAACCATCTAATTTTTTATAAACATTTATCTATTGTACAATGTACAAACCCTGATAGGTCCACTAAAAACAACAATTTCATGGCTACACAATTATTACAGTACGAATATCACGAGTTTAAATAATCTCTGCCCACATCGCCGTGTAATTAGGCCGCGATATAAGGGCGACTGAATTCAAACTAAAACAAAACATCGCCCACCCTTCCCTACCCTCCACAGCTACCAAACACCCGCGGTAGGGTAGGTGACTGATGACTCTTCACACGCCATTAGCCAGGTTGAATTATTAGATATTTCCTCTGCCCCTTATCTCAACCTCTGACTTCTTATCTAGAACTCTGACTGACACATTATCTTCACCCCTAGACACAGCAACTCTTTGTGCTTACACAGACACAGCCCCCCTATGGCACAAACTGATAGTATCCGGCGTTGAGTGTTATCGGCCTTTGTTTTTCAAATAAATGGAACTACCATATCAGAAACTGAATGTATTATTATTATTATTATTATTATTATTAGCACCGCGTCCTACTACCCGTTCGGGTTATACGCACTTACGCTAATGTGTAATGGTAGGGTGATTGTGAGATGAAATGGAGGACCTACAGTTTAACGTGGGATCCGAACCACGGTGGAGGCCTGGCATTCCCCACATTCACAAGATGTCTTGTCAGAGGTGAAGGAAGAGTTTGGTAATCAGATAAATCTGTGCCGGGACCGAGGATTGAACCCCGGACGGCAGCATAGAAGTCTGACACCTTACCCCTAGACCGCCAGGTCACCCAACCAGAATGTACTAAAAAAAATCAAACAAAATTGTTGGACTTTTCCAAGCCCTAAATTTTCCCAGGACTTCTTTAATTTCCCCCAAACCTAGTTCGCGCATTCGGACATATTCTGCCCCCCCTGGTGGTGGGGAACATCCCAACTTGCCCCTGGACGGGCGGTGACAAGTGTTGCGTCTAGCAATCCTCGTGGTTCCCTCTGCTACCCCCCCCCCCTCCTCCAGGGTCATTGTGGCCCGGGGAAACCCCACCTGTATCTTGATGTAGAGGAGACCACACACGAACCAATTTCACGGTCATTTCATCACACACACACACACACACACACACACACACACACACACACACTGCGGTTGGAGACAGTCTTTAGTCCGCCTTGGAGTTATTCTGGGTGTCATCAGATGATGGAGTGGGACCGGCATGGAGGAACAATATCGTATTATACCCAATATCACCTCTGAGATAAGTGCAGGTATAGCGGACACTAGCTTTATCTTTGCACTCTCTCTCTTAACTGTTGCCAAATCTCCTCTCCCTCAATTAACTGTTGCCAAATCTCCTCTCCCTCAATTACCTGTTTATATATCTCCTCTCCCTCAATTAACTGTTGCCAAATCTCCTCTTCCTCAATTATCTGTTTATATATCTCCTCTCCCTCAATTAACTGTTGCCAAATCTCCTCTTCCTCAATTATCTGTTGCCAAATCTCCTCTCCCTCAATTATCTGTTTCCAAATCTCCTCTCCCTCAATTATCTGTTTTAAAATCTCCTCTCCCTCAATTATCTGTTTTCAAATCTCCTGTCCCTCAATTAACTGTTGCCAAATCTCCTCTCCCTCAATTATCTGTTTCCAAATCTCCTGTCCCTCAATTATCTGTTGCCAAATCTCCTCTCCCTCAATTACCTGTTTATATATCTCCTCTCACTCTCTTAACTGTTGCCAAATCTCCTGTCCCTCAATTATGTGTTTCCAAATCTCCTCTCCCTCAATTATCTGTTTCCAAATATCCTCTCCCTCAATTAACTGTTGCCAAATCTCCTCTCCCTCAATTAACTGTTGCCAAATCTCCCCTCCCTCAATTAACTGTTGCCAAATCTCCTCTCCCTCAATTAACTGTTGCCAAATCTCCTCTCCCTCAATTATCTGTTGCCAAATCTCCTCTCCCTCAACTACCTGTTTATATATCTCCTCTCACTCTCTTAACTGTTGCCAAATCTCCTGTCCCTCAATTACCTGTTTATATATCTCCTCTCCCTCTCTTAACTGTTGCCAAATCTCCTGTCCCTCAATTATCTGTTGCCAAATCTCCTCTCCCTCAATTATTTGTTTTCAAATCTCTCCTCCCTCAATGACCTGTTGCCAAATCGCCACGCTCTCAGTCATGTCGGAAGGTGGTGTTCTGGGGTAAAAAGGAGCTACTGGCAACCTCGGCTAACCAGCGTTGCCAAACTTGTCTTATATTTGAGGGGAGATTGACCACCTGGAAACGAGAGAATGACAACGCTGTTTCCCAATGAATAGTAGCCATGAAGTTACCTCAGAGATGATATCCAGTGTAATCCCTTGAACCTCATACGTCATGCTATCTTCTAATCTGCAGCTGTCAACTTTTGATGTATATAATACCCATAAGACCGTGGTCAGCTTCCCTGACTACCGATCTTGAGATCCCGGATTCGATTCCCGGCAGTACCATATGCATTTTCTTTGTAATGAAAGAGGAACTGTTCATACAGTCACCATAAACTGTTTAATTAGTCTTAAGTTAGGTTTAAAATGTCCACTGGCTCCACATCTTCATAATCACTATAATCACCTCATCTCATTACGGGTACGAGGTGTAGACAACCTCCAAGGTGGACCCTGGGTAGCGTTCTGTACCCACAGAGCTGCTTACAGCATAAACACATGGGTGACCAAACTAGGTAATTCATTTCTTACGCCACGGTCCCGGCACAGATTTATCTGATTACCAAACCCTTCCTTCACCTCTGACAAGACATCTTGTGAATGTGGGGAATGCCAGGCAAACTGTAGGTCCTCCATTTCATCTCACAATCACCCTACCATTACACATTATCGTAAGTGCGTATAACCCGGACGGGTAGTAAGACGTGGTGCTAATAATAATAATAATTTCTCACGGTCAAATTTTCCAGAAGCTAAAAATAACTATAAAATAACAAATATAATAATACAATAAAATGTTTTCAATGTTTACTGTCGAAAATGTATTAGTAGTTTTTAAAAGCTGCTTCAAATGCTCACTTGTAAGAACATAAAGCTGTAGACGCGCTGAGGGCAAGCTGTACATTATTATTAGCACCACGTCTTACTACCCGTTCGGGTTATACGCACTTACGCTAATGTGTAATGGTAGTGTGATTGTGAGATGAAATGGAGGACCTACAGTTTAACGTGGGATCCGAACCACGGTGGAGGCCTGGCATTCCCCACATTCACAAGATGTCTTGTCAGAAGTGAAGGAAGGGTTTGGTAATCAGATAAATCTTTGCCGGGACCGAGGATTGAACCCCGGCCGCCAGCATAGAAGTATGACACCTTACCCCTAGATCACCAGGTCACCGCAGCTGTACATTAACTCGGCGTTGAGGCTATAATTGGTACGAAATATATACAATATTCGATGTTACGGAGGATGTTTTGACGGCGTGTGGATGTGGGGAAGCTGCTATTTCGGCGATCCGCGCAAGGCTCGGGGGCGTTGGGTGTGTGTGTGTAAGATGATCATAACTGAGGAGGCTGGCCCCGACAAGATAATTGCGAGCTCCCCGACCTGTTTGAGATTCACCCTCCTGTCTGTGGCGTAATTATACCAACGTGTTATTACATCGCCGAGGAATATCGGTATCGCCCGAAGCTTTAGTGGCGGCAGTAAAAGGGGTAAGGGTTTGGGGAGGGGGGTAGCTCTCATCCGATGATTTCCGACTTGAGTGACGAATCGTGCTCCGACAGATCCTTCCGCCCCCGGGAGAAAAAGGATATTATTTATTACGTGGATAGAAGATGTTTAATCAACTAAGACGAACGAGAATATTGGAGAAGATGCCAATTAGGAATCTCCCGGAGAAATACGTCCAATCATCGGCGATGTTATCTTTGTTTGGCGACTCACCAGCGTATTGATCACTATTGAAGCGTTAAGGGTACCACCTACTTGGAAGGTCATATCCTCATACTGAGGTATATCTGGTTAAGCTTCAAAGATACTAAAATTATTACTATTAGCACCGCGTCTTCCTACCCGTTCGGGTTATACGCACTTACGCTAATGTGAAACGGTAGGGAGATTGTGAGATGAAATGGAGGACCTACAGTTTAACGTGGAATCCGAACCACGGTGTAAGGCCTGGCATTCCTCACATTCACAAGATGTCTTGTCAGAGGTGAAGGAAGGGTTTGGTAATCAGATAAATCTGTGCCGGGACCGAAGGATTGGACCCCGGACCCCCAGCACAGAAGTCTGACACCTTACCCTTAGACCGCCAGGTCACCCAAGATATTAAAACAATCCTCAATTTAACTAGATATGTTCAGTTTGGTTCAGCCTTTCTAAAACAAAGTTTTTGTTGTTGTTGACAGAATCACATGTTTCTAACCATTTACTTTGATCTCAGAACTGAGACATTTAAATTTGAATGTCGTTGATAACGAGTTGATTTTTAGCTTTTTATCTCTTTTAAAACCGTTAAAACTAAGATGTAGTGTTTTTAATCCTAGAGAAGTCTGTCTTTAACCTCAATTTTGGCGTGAACCATCTTTCCAAATAACAAACCACTTCTCGAGTCGCTGGAATAGTCGGTTAGAAAGTCCTAAACGCCTAGAATCCAAGTTGGTTTATAGCGTTCCAGGATGGAGCCGTTCAGCAATAGGAGAGAAAACAGGAGAGGAGGAAAATACAAATAACATTAATATTAAATGACATCATTCTATTCACAAAGATCCATTCTACGCTTCTATAACAGTCTGTTGTGACTATTATATGACATCATTCTATTCCAAAAGATCCATTCTACTCCTATAACAGTGTGTTGTAACTATTAAATGACATCATTCTATTCCCAAAGATCCTTTCTACGCTCCTATAACAGTGTGTTGTGAACTATTAAATGACATCATTCTACTCACAAAGATCCATTCTACCCTCCTATAACAGTTAACTTTCGTTTCCCGGACATTTAGCTCTTAATGATCAACATAAATATGTGGATTATTGTACTTTTCAGGGGGAAAATGTCAAATTTTAAACTATTTACGTGAGTATTTATGTATAGGGTCATATAGACGAGTCATTATTCTCTGTTTTGACAGCTAATTAATAAAAATGCATATTTTAGAGAGAATTGAGTCAAGCCTACTTACTTTTAAATCTTCCATCTCTACTGTTATTATATTAAGGTCACACCAGGTGTTACCCAAAACGTTATATGTTCTCGGAAACCTCCTCCAAGCACGCGCTGTTCTGGCTACACCCCAACTAACGATGCATCTCTTACGTTGACTTGTTCTATGAAAGTGACGATAGAGTTTTCCTTGTCCTGAGTAACCTCTGAGGCACCTCCAAACCCTGATTAACGGGCGACGGACGGACGGACGGACGGGCCCGTTGTTCTCATTCAACGGCCGACAGGAGTTGGGACACGTCTCGAGGCACGTCCCCGTCACGGATCGTTCGTTTCACGTATTTCATCCTCAAAGGCAATAAACACGATTTGTCTCCAAGCCGTTACCGACCGACCTTGAGTTCATTGTGTTTTGACGTGTGAAGACGCGACGGATTTGAGAAAACCCGCTCGTCATGAGTTACTGTGGATTCACACGTTCGCAGAACAGAAACATGGTCACGTGACGCGCTCTAAGCCAATCACAAGATTTCCGTTTAATCGACGTGAGCTGTCCTGCTAAAGTTCAGCTATTCTCTACTTTGTCCGCTCTGTCTGAGATGTTCGGCACAGGAGAACCAATCATCTCAAATCAGTGCGCATGCGCTGTAGCGATAGAAGCGAGCAGACAGCTTCGTTGTCCGTTGTGAGGAGGTTTGAGATAACTCGTTAATGTAGAGCTTGTATCTTTGTATTGGATTGAGCCACGACACAGCGTTATAATTTGAAAACATTCATCGGGAGGATGATCTAAAATATATGTTTATCTACTATGAAATAATGTATGTTGATAATTAGCTGTTTTAAGTTAGCGTCGCAATGCATCATGGGTCAACTTGAAGTGTGTGAATTACTTCACAGATAGAGGTGACCTGGCGGTCTAGGGGTAAGGTGTCAGACTTCTGTACTGGTGGCCGGGGTTCAATCCTCGGTCCCGGCACAGATTTATCTGATTACCAAACCCTTCCTTCACCCCTGACAAGACATCTTGTGAATGTGGTGAATGCCAGGCCTCCACCGTGGTTCGGATTCCACGTTAAACTGTAGGTCCTCCATTCCATCTCACAATCACCCTACCATTACACATTAGCATAAGTGCGAATAACCCTAACGGTTAGTAAGACGCAGTNGCGTAAGTGCGTATAACCCGAACGGGTAGTAAGACGCGGTGCTAATAATAATAATAATAATAATAATAATAATAATAATATTAATACTGAACAGACTCTGTTTTCTATTTTTTGGCGAGCGTGTGAATCAAGCTTAAGTCGGGTAATCGCTGAGCTGAGACAGTCGAATGTGTGAGATTTGTTTGATTTGATCCGGAAACGAACCGTAAGGCTGAAATGGTACTATTTATCACATGTATGTATTACATCAGTACACGAGAATTTCTATGCGCGAGAGCTAAAGAGAATACCAATATCTTGAGGCAAGGTTATTTTCACATTCATTCATTCCTGGCTTGCTTAATATTACACACCCCAATCGACATGGGACCGATGGCTTTACTTCCCATCCGAAGGAAGTTGTGCTACGGATTTGTATCGCTCAGTAAAAATCCGTCAAACATGGCCGGGTCCTTTAGGCAAGCATACCACCCCAAGACCACCGACGCTCAACTCTATTATTATTGTCCTACGTCCAAATATTAATCGTGGTGTCTACTCAACTTGACCAATGAAATTCCCGACTTTTTCCCGGATTTATCCTGATAATTTCCTGAAATTCCCGACTAAAAAAGTATGTCACATCCTTCTAACTTTCCCCCTCCCACCTCATTTTTCTACTAATAGTTTTTATATAATAATAAGTTTTAAAATTTAAATAAATATTTTTTTGAAATTTGTATTAAAATTGTTTACTAGGAATTATAAAATATATTACACAGCTACAAACCAACAAAAACTACAGTTTGAACAAAAATATTATTTACTGATTTAATGATCATTATATTTCATATTTTGAGTAAAATAACATTTTCCTGGATTTTTGTTGTAATTTACCAAATTCCCGACTTATTCCCGTTTTTTTCCCCATCACTTCAAATTCCCGGCTAATTCCCGTTTTCCCTGATTTTCCCGAATGGTAGACACCCTTTTAATGCATCCCTAGTTTTACAACTCTCCTTTTGGGACAGGTTAACTATCTTTTAACAATGGTGATGGGTCATTTACAACGTTGCCAGTTTCTCTAAGAAAACCTACTCTACTTGGGGACCTAAGTTTAATAATGAATGGTTTCGTGGCGCGGAAACACGAGTAACAAAATTGAAAGTACGATTGTCAGCGCTCCTCTGCGGCGAATCGACAGAACTACAGTTTCCAGGTGACCTGGCGGTCTAGGGGGTAAGATGTCAGACTTCTGTGCTGGGGCTCCGGGGTTCAATCCTCGGTCCCGGCACAGATTTATCTGATTACCAAACCCTTCCTTCACCTCTGACAAGACATCTTGTGAATGTGGGGAATGCCAGGCCTCCACCGTGGTTCGGATCCCACGTTAAACTGTAGGTCCTCCATTTCATCTCACAATCACCCTACCATTACACATTAGCGTAAGTGCGTACAACCCGAACGGGTAGTAAGACACGGTGCTAATAATAATAATAATAATAATAATAATAATAATAATAATAATTCAGTTTCCACTGTCCCGAACTGGACTGAAGTTTTTCCCTATCCTGCGTTCTCTCTAGTGTTATCCCTTTCTCTATGATAAAACTATCCTAACAATATCGGTTTTTATTCCATTTCCCTCCGTGCCTTGTACATCCCGGACTCCCCTTTATTTACATTCTATGAATGGCGGGAAGGAAGGAAGGAGACCTTGAAATATTACATTCACCTTCTTCCATTACAATTATTTATTCCACGCCGACTGGAAGAAAAGCTCAAAGTCTATTGTCTCGCAGTGTGTGTGTAAGCGGGTGGTAGGGGCCTCCCCTCCATTCTACGGGATCTGTGTTCGTATCCATCGCGAATCTAGATTAGCCGCCGAGTGGTTTGATAGGATCTTTGTTGAAAACAATAATTGAAACCTGGGCTTCCAATTCCAGAAGAATTAACCACTCAGGTTTATATGAAGAAATAAAACCAGCACTGGTTGTTTTTATAATCCGCATCAGTGGTTGCGTGATCTGTCCAAAGGCTGGATTTCCGGAGCTTTGGTTCGAATCTAAGGCGAGTGTACTAAAACAATAAGGGTTTATACTTTTTGCCATCGCACCAAACTTATCCGTTAGGGTTGTAGCCCTAAATATACACAATAATTACGCTAATCATGTTGTAGATTTAATTTGGAAAATGTGTACCCTCATTTGCGTGGAGTGAAAGGAGAAATTTAATTTAGGAATAATAACCCTCAGTATATCCAACCGAAATTTGAACCCCGATCTGAGTCTATCACAAGAGTGAAGCCTTGAAACATTCGATCCCCAAAGCGAGTATTTCGTGATTTTAAGGCAAATAAAATGTTAAATCCCACTTCGGTAGGCGCTTTGGTCTAGCGCGCTACTCTTGAAATAGATCAGGCTGTCAAAGACTAGGAGATCAGGGTTGGATCTAAGTATAGCTCACTGAAGTTTTATTCTTAACTCGTTTTTTACTCTCCCTCCAAGCAAATTTGACTGCACTTCCTCCAAATTAAACCTTCCTAATCCCTACAAAACTAGTGTAATTAATTATTATTATTTGCACCGCGTCTTACTACCCGCTCGGGTTATACGCACTTACGCTAATGTGTAATGATAGGGGTGATTGTGAGATGAAATGGAGGACTTACAGTTTAACGTGGAATCCGAACCACGGTGGGGGCCTGGCATTCCCCACATTCACAAGATGTCTTGTCAGAGGTGAAGGAAGGGTATTGGTAATCAGATAAATCTATTCCGGGACTGAGGATTGAAATTAGTGTAATTAATACGTAAGCATATAGCCCGAACGGATAGTAAGACATGGTACTAAAAAAAAAACATTTTATTTAAAAGCACCAAATAGTATAAATGGGCTTCTTTCAAATATCAAAGATTTTTATTAAAATGTGTTTAATTGGTTGTATGTTTTAAAGAATAAAACTGTCACGTGCCACAAGTGGCTCGTAGGCCACACTTTGAGAACCCCCGATGTACATTCTACAGAAATGATCAGGCCAGAACAAGGACACAATCAGCAGAGAGTACGACCAAAGGAAACGTAAATTGTACCAATTGTTTCATTCATTGAAACAAAACAATTTGACGACGCGAAGTCTCAACAAGCGATCAAGGACATTGCGAGAATAGCTCCCGTCGTAATTTCGCCATAGGGCCTATTTCGTGCCACAGTAACCTAAAATTAGGACCTTTGTCAAATAAATCATCTCTACAGACAAAATACTAATAATGGCTTTAGTTTATTAATATAAATCTGCTGATTGCCAAACACTTCCTTCACCTCTGACAAGACCTCTTGTGAATGTGAGGAATACCAGGTCTCCACCGTGGTTCGGATTCCACGTTAAACTGTAGGTCCTCCATTTCATCTCACAATCACCCTACTATTACACATTAGCGTAAGTGCGTACAACCCGAACGGGTAGTAAGAAGCGGTGCTAATAATAATAATAATAATAATAATATAAATCTGATTAATATTAGTTTTAAATTTGAAAATCCAGTCGGGTGAACTGAGTGTTTTTTTTTAGCTAAATGGTTTCTCACTATCCCTCCATGCATATGTAGGTACACTTTCTCTAAATTTTCCCTTCTTCACGCTTACGTCATCAGTGTAAATAAGCGGAAAGCCCGGACGGTTGGTAAGACGCGGTGAAAACAAGAAATAATAATAATGACCGCTGTTGGTTAATAAAAAAGGCCTTGAGCTTAAGACAAAAATATATCCGCTTCGGTGGCCACACAGTCTAACGCGCTACTCTCGTGGTGGACTAGACTACCGAAGACCGAGAGATTGAGGTTCGATCCCGGTCGGGTGCACTGAGGGTGGTTATCTCCTAAATGGTTTTACACCCTCCCTCCACGCAGATGCGGGTGCGTTTCACAATAAATTAAGCATTCATATCCTTAAACCATTGGTGTAATTAGTACAAAGGTGTACAACCCGAACGGGTAGTAAGACGCG
>CABFVX010006863.1:0-12124 GCA_902151425.1 Timema shepardi
CAATCAATTAAGCCACCCATTGTTCGAGTTAATTGGCTCTTTGTGTAATCGGAATCGACATTGCGTCTTACTCACGTCCAATACCCATTTGGGTTATAAACACATATACTACGTAATTATTCCCCTATTGGGTTAGGGATGAGAAAGGTTGAATTTAGAGTAAGTATACCCGTAATTGCGTGGTGGGAGAGTGGGAAACTATTTAGTAAAACAGAGCCTCAGTACACCCAAGGAAGATTTGAACCCCTATATCCGCGTCATCAGTAGTCCAACCTATTTCGAGAGTGACGCATTAGACCAAACGACCACCGAAAATAGTCAGAGCGTGTTAAAACTGTAACTGTGTGTAATCAATCATTCACTCACTGCACATTTGACCAATCATGCGTAAGTCTCTGCTAGACACACCTTATATGGAAATGTATTTCCGTCGACACCTGGCCAATTAGTCTCCTACTGAGTGATGAGAACATTTAAACGGTACAGTTTCAACTATCTCTGTTTACTCTGGCAACACTACACGCCACGCTTCTGAGAACAAAACGCAGTGCCTGTAATGACACAAATTAAGCTTTTTACACACGAACGGATAATGAGGTTGTTTGTTTTTGCAAACTTTCTGGAAACCTTTTGTTGTTTGTTTACTACCACGGCAGCTAAAACTAATTATTCAAAATATTTCGCTTTTGGTTTTAGTTAATGAGAAACGTCCGGGAAAAGAACCCAGTTTACATATTTGCGTTTAACCTGAACGGTTAGAAGTTTACATATTTGCGTATAATCTGAGCAGGTAGTATAGTTTACGCGGTGTAAATTTTTCTTTTTGCATATTATTTTTTTATTCCTCGTGACTCCTAGGAGAGAAGAAGTATTGGGATCGTCAAATTTTTTTTATCAAATTCGAGATTTTGATGAAAATCTAACTCAAATCCATAAATACATGAATCTGAAAAAGTCGTTTTCGTGATGCCATTTTACTGTCAGTTTGTCTACCTAGAGGCAAAACCATTGGTAAAACTTGGTACATGAACTTAGGATTTTCATAAGCTTCCCCAGAGGCTTTTTTTTAATAATTCGTCAAAAAATAAAACTAAGGGTAGTTTATTTAAAGACGAAATTAGATGATACAATCTTAATTTGTACCTTAGGTACCAATGCTGGGAAGTTATCTGAGGAAGAGTTGGGGTACATTGAGTACATGAGATAGTAGCGGAAGTAAGATTGAGATGGTATTGACATGTAATGAGAATGGAAAAAGAGAGGATGCCGAAGAAAATATTGGAAGTGAAGTAAGTGGTAAAAATTCCGCAGGGGAGGGCAAGAAAGATATGGGAGTAGCAGATAACAGAAAGTGTTAAAGTGAGAGGAGAAGAATTAAAGAAATTAAAGGAGGAAGATTGGTGGAAATATAGAAGATGGAGGAATTTTACTAAACTGACTCAGACACAGGTTGAAAACAGTTGATGATGATGATGATGATGATGACTTAGGTACTGGTAAACATTATAAACAAAATGATGCATCTAATTTTTTCTGGAACAGTGATTTTAAGGGCACTTTACATGGGCAGATATCTCAAATTTTGATCATATCTCTCCAACTCTTTGAGATACGAAATAACTTATCAGTTAAACAACTTATATTTGAAAGAATATTTTATAAAAGCAATATTTTCCAAGTCATAGGAGCATATATTTTTTTAAATAGAGCTTTTCATCTTTTGTTGATAGTATTTTCCCTACATGGGAACACAGAAGCTTACCTCCCAGTTAGAAGAAAATGGCTCCACTTTATTGTAAGGAGTGAGAATATTTGTGTGGTGTGCCTTATCATATATTTAATTTTTTTTTATAAATTTTTTTATTTCATGTTTACTAAACTATGTTTTTGTAATTCCTTATAGTAATACAAATTAACATGGGTCTATATTTATTTTTGAAAGGTAAGAAAATTAGTATTTAGCTACATGGCCATGGCACATTTGACACCTCTAGAAACTACGTAATGTCACGAGTACGACGAATGGGCTCGTGTTTAAACGTGACAGTAATTTATCTTCATTCATAGTAGAACATTGCACGTGCCCGCACATGGCGCTAAGCCCATTCTCTGGAAATAAATCAAAAGAAATATATATATAACATCTTATCTAACTAACCGAAACAACGCAGTCCAAAGTTGAGTATCTTTTATAATTTTGCTCTAGGCTAGTTACTTTTTAATAGTTTGACGAAGATAATAATTACCAAGAAGTTTTGTTGTTGGGGGATTATTTCCTATTGTTTAACAAAAATGATAATAAATAAAACTAATGAAGATATTTAAATTAATAGTGCGACAGATCGCGCAAACTTTCTAATAGGTTTTCAGTAAAACCCCATTAAGTAAGTTTCCCTTATAAAAACAAACACATCATCTTATTAATCACAATAAATAATTTTATATATATATTGTAAACCAAATGCTAAAATATTTTAAGCAAATTTCAAATTTAAAAAATAATCTATTTGTAAACTACCCTCAAATTAGTTTAAATTTGTCAAAATAAAAAGTATTCTTATTCATAATGAAAAACTGTTTTCAGATACCCATTTTGAACTCCATCCTCAAGTCCAATTTTTTATAAATTTCAAACTATTATACATTTTTCTGTAGCAAACTACGCTTAAATTAATTTATTTTAGAAAAATAAAAATGTATTATTATTATTGATCATACAAAATAGTCCCTCGATGTAAATTTTGAATAAAATCATTTGATTTTTTTTTACAAAAATCAGTCATTGTTAACTTTCATATAAAAAAAAATTGTACAAACAAACAAAAATAATTATTTATAAAGTAAAAAACTTGACAGATACCCATTTTGAACCCAATCGCTAGAGCCATTTTCCAAGATATTGAAATTTTAAAAAAATTCTTCTTCATTAAAGTACGGTTGTATCTGTAACCAAAGTAAATCTCCACCTTAAATAATACACAAAACAACATTTGCAACATGCTCTATAGGTTTTTGTTGTTGTCGTTTTAATTTTTAAATTATCAATTAAGTGCATCAATGCAAAGATAAAGGTTTAGAGAGGATAGCAAACCACACCATATTATTTTATGTTGACATATCTGAATGTATCTACACTTACGTTATGCTTGTCATTTAATCTCAAATTTGTGTTAACATACTGTTTAGTAGCTATTGCAATACTGATTATATGTTGAAATATGTCATATTTAGTTAGATATTTCAAATCTGTTAATGACATATTGAAGTTTTCATATTCCTTCAAAATATTTTGAAGATAGGCGTTGAAGTGGAACAGAAGGAGATTTGACCCTTAACGTTTTTAAGATTACAATTTAAGCTTAATATCATGTGAACGATTAGCTGTTAGAAAAACAAGTAGTAAGCATGAAGACTTGTGAGTAATTTCAAGATATCCCAGGGCGTATTTTTCAAAGTTGTTTAAATACATACAATACACATTCTAAATACAAAAAGAAATATTTCAATATTTTCCCATTGAAAATGTATATTTTTTCAGTAACAGGGAAACTAGAAATCATATATGTTTGTTTTAGATGAAAATTTGAGAAAATTGTATTCAATTTAATTTGTTTGTATGGTTAAATAAACATGGTAGATTTATCGCTTTTTAGCTCTGAAACTTTAAAAAGCGATTTAATTTATTTTGTAACATTAACTATTCCCAAAATAAGGATGGAATCAATCAATGAACACGTGACTGCTTATCGTAGTAGCTACAGCGTTAGTTGGCCTATTTCTTAATATTTGTCATCATATTTCCATTTCTACGGAGATAAATATGAAAATTAAATACATTAATATACATACAAGGCTTTGGGCTATTATAAAAAAGAACGGATTTTGTATGTGCTTTCGATTACTCCGGGTACTGTAAGTTAGCAGCAACCTTACCTTGCGTTTTTACACTATGGTGCAACTTATAAGATAGGGTCATAATGTAATGCGTAAAGGTAAGCGTACCCTTCATTTAACGTGTAAGATAAAAGCAACCTTACAGCTTAGTGCTCCACTATGGTGCCGCTTACAAGATAGGGTCATAGTGTAATCCGTCAAGGTAAGACTGCCATCTTTCAGGGTAAGCCGAGGGAGTGTACATTATTTTTCACACTTTCTACGCCTGATTGGCAAAAATAAATTATTATATATATTTTAAATGTGTGTAAGCTACACTAACCCCTGAATTAACATTGTTATTTTTACATTCCTCCAAATTGACTTTATTAGTTATTTGATCTCGAGGAAGGGTTATTCTTTGAACGTGACCTTGACAATACAGAGAGATCTAAGGAGCGGTTGGGCCAAAATAGCGCCCCCAGTGCCTCGTACCGATGTTTCCGCTCATTCAATCTCCGGTGTAGCTTCCTTTCTCTCCATTTTTCAAACTTTTTCTCTCTCTCTCTCTCCCCGAATCCCCCTCCAGGCACGACATCTGATTCCCCAACTCTTCCTACATCTACCCGAATAGAACACTGCCGGCTGACAAACTCCAACGCCATCAACTTTTTTTTAATTATGTTTTATTCGACCAAGAATTATTCTGATTGGAAAGAAAACAAAGGCCCGTGTTTGAAGGACTTACGCAAAACCATTTTCAACGTCATATAGAGAAGTAAGATGGTAATCTTTCCGAGGGAAAAATCTCCTTTGATTTTTAAGGGGCAGGGGGAGGGGATATTCGACGATTTAACTGTAAAAATTAATAAATCAACTATCCCGGGTTTTGAACGTTTAAATTAAATTTAATTTGCCCTAAGGATGTTAACACCAGAAACATTAACGAATGAGTTACAAAAAAGAGCTAAAGGTGTAAGAAGTTAACTTAATAGTTGCGAAGATAAGTAGAAGCAAAACTTGAAACGTGCTATGAATAGGGATGTGAAAAAAAGTATAGATATTTTACTAATATCGATATTTTACATTCGATACTAGTGTTTTTTCACCCGATATTTTTACTGATATTAATACTCACACTCCGGTATCGAAAGAAACTACTTTTTTGCTATCTTCACTCATGTTGGGATTAAATGTGACCAAGGGTGGACTGTGGAGGAATAACAAATGAAACTATTTCTCAATTCTTACTCATTTTCTGCAACTCAAGCATTCACTCTTTGTTAGCTCATCATATTTCATAACTGTTCTTTCATCTTTTTTTATCAATACGTCCTGATGTCTGACTGGAAGACGGGGCGAGTTGCAACCAGTTTACAACCCCTTCCTTTATCAATGAGCATGGGCATTACAAACTAGCTCAAAGAAGCTTTTGTGGAGCTCAATGAACTCAATAAACTCAAGGGTGATCCAAACAGATGAATCAGAAAAGTTTGTGTGCGTTGTTTAATCATATGAAGCAAGACGGACGTCCATTCTTCTATTGTTTGTCAATAGTTAATAACTATCTTGATAGAGTATATAAACTATGAATGTAGTTTAAAAAATGGCACCTTCCAGAAGTGAATTGTGGAAGTTTTTTTTAAGAAGTTGGATAGCGAAAAAGCATAATTTAAAATTGATTTTAAATATTAAAAACCATTATAACTGTAAATGGTTGAATAAATATGAAAATACAATATTATGATGCAAAAGTAGAAACTATTATTACTAGATCCATTTTTTTCCCATATTAAAACTTCGATACCGATACTTACTGTTACCGATAATTTTCTTTCGATACTACTATGGTATCGGTAGTTTTTTTCCGATACTTTTGATGAGTACAGTATCGATACCTTTCTTTCGATACCACATCCCTAGCTATGAGAATTCGAAAGCCGTAGTCGAGGATAAGGTTTTTGTTATTGTCACATAGCCATACTTTTAATTTTTAAACCATCCATTAAAGTGCATTTAGGTAAAGGGAAAGTTTTAAAGAGAAAATAAAAGCCCGTTATATTATTTTATGCTGACATATCAGTCAGGGGCTGGAAGCTGTTCATGATGATGAGGAGGAGGATGAAGATATCTGAATGTATCATAGCTTACGTTATAGATATCATTTAATCACTAGTCGGTGTTAAAATACTGTTCAGTCGCTGTTATAAATATAATATTTAGCGAGATATTTCAAACTTGTTCGAAATATATCGAATATTTCTTATTCATTCTATATTTTAGCGGTCTAGGGGTAAGGTGTCAGACTTCTGTGCTGGCGGCCGGGGTTCAATCCTCGGTCCCGGTAAAGATTGATCTGATTACTAAACCCTTCCTTCACCTCTGACAAGACATATTGTTAATGTGGGGAATGCCAGGCCTCCACCGTGGCTCGGATTCCACGTTAAACTGTAGGTCCTCCATTTCATCTCATAATCACCCTACCATTACACATTAGCGTAAGTGCGTATAACCCGAACGGGTAGTAAGACGCGGTGATAATAATAATAATAATAATAATAATAATATATTTTAGCGAGTCACAAATATCTGAATTTAAGTGGGTCATAAGCTAGTGGAGTTTAGGAACAACCATTTTAATCAAATCATTCTTTTTTATCGGATATAATACGCGTTTTTTACTGACTAATAGGTTCATCCGAAACTTACATTAAGCTAAGCACACTTAAGTTAGGAAGGTGAATTATTGTAGGGAATAAATGTATAAGAAGACACTTCCAATCACTGGGTTGGCAACACGAAAGTTTAATTTAATAGTATCCTTGCACCTGATCAGTATTCTCAGATGAATTCCTTATTTGCAAATTACCTGTCAGGCTTTCCCTTTTCTTCCATCTCTATCATCCTATGGCTTGCAGTGATCCGTCAATAGAGGAGTCGGGTTGAAGGTTTAGAAGGTAAGGGGTCATCCATAAACCACGTGACGCTGTTGAAAGCGGGAAAAGGGAGAGATCTAATGTCTGCATGATGTCAGAGGTGGCTTTACGGGGGGTGGCAGAGGGTACCTAGCACTGCCAAGAATTTTCGAAAAAAATTATATAATAATATAACTTTTAAAACATAAACATTACAAAAAGTAGGATGGAAAGATATAGTAAAATCTCTAAATGAACATGTCACAGAAGAAATCTAGCCCAATCTTTACAAGATGATGTGCATAGTTTTAATGCTACCTTCAAACAGTTCCACATGTGATCGTACATTTTCAACAATGAGGAGAATAAACAACTCGCTTTGATCGACTATGAATGAAGGAAGGTTTTCCGATCTAATGGTTTTATTTTCTGAGAATGAAATTCTAAAAAAATTAGATTATGACCTCATAATTGACACTTTATTAATGAAAGAAAGACGAAAAACATTTCAGGATTAAAATTAAGAACAAAAAGTAAATCTTGTTTTTGTAAATTTTTGTAAGTAGAGATTGTTTGTTCTAAATAGTTTTCTGTGTGTTGAAATTTTAAAATAAAACATTACAAGAAAACTTAAGTCAGTATTTCATTTACTGTAACTGTCCTAGTTCATTATTAGGCCTAAGTAAATATTAATAAATCCAAACTTATTTAAAGAGTATCCAGTAAACTTTAAATTATCAAGAATTATGTCCGAAAGAATGACTTTTGTGTGTGTTTTTTTTCTTAATACAATCAAAATATTGCACTTTCTTACGAGTGTTTAAATTTCACCTCTGCAATTTTCGCCTCCCCCCTTTCCCAAAACTCAGCCGGTACCCCCAAACTAGATTCCCTAAATCTGCCTATGCATGGTATTACATGAAGGGAGGGTGGGTGCACCACAGCGTCACGTAACACAGATATTATACCTAAAACACTTGGTTGTATGTGCAGTGAAAATAATTTAGAATAATCAAGTATTGTAATAAAATTATTTGAAATCCCATTCGGGATCTAAAATTTGTCATGGGTAGTATTAAATCAGAATCCATCTTTTAGTGTCACATAAGTTTTCTCTATGAAATAATGACATCCACTCGTTATGTGAAAAGTTATGTAACATACAGTAGCCCCATGGCTTCTTTGGTGCTGACTGACAGTTCACAGCTGACTTCTGACAGTCAACATTTAGGTATATGCCTAAATTTTGACTGTCAGAAGTGATATCTGCTAAACACATGTTTTTGCAGATCATATGGTTCGGCGTAGGGTTACATAATTTGGTCTGGTAACTTTTCAAAGCTGTCAGTCAGCACCAAAGAAGCCATGGGGCTACTGTAGGTTGGAGGAGGGAGGGTTCAAAAAAGATAATAAAAAAGCGTAATGTTCTTTATGGATGAACCCTAATAGAGTGTGTGTAGTTATATAGTTAAGTGGGACATATCTATTAGAATGTCATTGCTCTGACACTTCTGTCGAAAGATTGAGACTGATAAACTCTTTACATTATTATTATTAGCACCGTGTCTTACTACCCGTTCGGGTTAAACGCACTTACGCTCATGTGTAATGGTAGGGTGATTGTGAGATGAAATGGAGGACCTACAGTTTAAACGTGGAATCCGAACCATGGTGGAGGCCTGGAATTCCACACATTCACAAGTTGTGATTAATACACGCCTTGTCAGAGGGGAAGGAAGGGTTTGGAACTCTCTACAGATGGACGGGTAGAAATTTCTGTTGATAGTAGGCCGATAACGCCTTTGATTGATTAATTTACTATATTATATTTTTTATTAGCGAGGAGGGTAGTCTTTTAAAGAAACAACGACTCACGTATCTAATTGAGTGCCATTTAAGGTCAAAAATTTTGCAGTATTGCAGTAAATAATTATTTTGGTCAAAATAAATAAGATTTTACTTCAGTAGATAAGTTTAATTTAATTTTCTACTCTTAATAATATCAAAGTTTCTTGAATATTTCTCATGAACATATTGACATTTGATGAGAGATTTTTTAAATTAATAGAAAAAGTCCTCACCAAATGCTACTACACTCATTGTAAAAATTAATACAACTATTTTCTTTTTAGTTTCTTACATCTTATCTCACTTATGTAGGGTATACATTTTTTATTATTATTTTGTAGTACCGCGTCTTAGTAACCATTCGGGTTATACGCCTAGACGTTTTTAAGTCATAGTAAGTCACAAGGACTTTCCAAGCAACCTTGCTAAAAAAAAACTATATATATATATATATATAAAGTTTTTAGAATTTTGATACAGATACATGACTTAATTAATCAATATGCAAGATTTCAACTCTGCACCTTATGGGCAGGTTTGCCAAAAACTCTGGACAAACAAGAAAACAACAAATGGAATTTATTAGATATTTTATTATATCTTTAGCTACCTCCCTAAAATATTTGTGATGATTTGAAAATATTTAACGATCAAATATATATGTCAACATTTTTATTTTGCCATTGCCTTGGAGATAAGTTTGTTTGAATTCTAGAAGTAGTGTGAACTAAGGCAGTCAATCATTCAACCTTTATCCCACCTTGTGACAGACGAGGAGAAAGGGAAAATTTCATCATTCAAAATACCGATCCTTCTTTTAAGTTGAACTTGGCGTGAATATGATATAAAAAAAATGGGTTGAATATCAATTCTTTCCTACTTTTTTTACTATCACTAAAGGAAAAACTGCAAACCTTTCTCCTTTATTGTGGTTTTACAATGTGAATGAACTAAAGAAATACGACCTGACATCGCATTCATACAAATATATGAAAATAGTCTGGGAGAATTTAATGGCTTAATTTAATTAAGACATCTTGTGAATGTGGGGAATGCCAGGTCTCCACCGTGGTTCGGATTCCACGTTAAACTGTAGGTCCTCCATTTCATCTCACAATCACCCTACCATTTACACATTAGCGTAAGTGCGTATAACCCGAACGGGTAGTAAGACGCGGTGCTAATAATAATAATAATTTAATTAAGTTTACCATTACATTAAAGTTAAGGAGCTTACAAATTAGTAGAATGGTTCGTTGAGAACTCTAAGGTAGATGTATTATTAGAAATATCACTTTTAAAATGCAAAGCGAAGTCAAAGCGAAGCGGGAAACACGTGTAGAAAAATCGAATACATATTCGAAGATAAGGTTTCTGATGTTAGAATATAACATTAAACCCCTACTTTTAATTTTTAAACTATCCATTGAGTACAATTAGGTAAAGATAAAGGTCTAGAGAGAGAGAAAAGCACGCTATATTATGTTATGCTGATTATCTACTTTTCTCTATGTTTACGTTATCGATGTCATTTAGTCATAAGTACAGTAGCCCCATGGCTTCTTTGGTCCTGAGTGACAGCTTACAGTTAGCAGCTGACGGCTTTGAAAAGTTACCAGACCAAATTATGTATCCCTACGCCAAGCCTTGTGAGCCGCCAAAACATGTGTTTAGCAGCTGTCACCTCTGACAGCCAAATTTTAGGTATATACCTAAATGTTGACTGTTAGAAGTCAGTTGTGAACTGTCAGTCGGCACCAAAGAAGCCATGGGGCTACTATATGTGTTAAAATACTGTTCAGTAGCTGTTCTAAAAATGATCATATGTTGAAATATTTAATATATAGTGAGATTTTTTTTAAAGCTTTTAATTATATATCAAAGTTTTTTCTTTCCTTTGAAATGTTTTGAAAATGCAAAGGTTTTGGTGGGCTTATTGGTCAAAGCGAATGAGATTTGGGCTTCGACTTTGACTTCGACATTTCGAAGCTTTGCACACCCCTCTGTATTAATATCGAGAGTTAGGTGTAAGCCTATTATTATAGTAATTAGAAAACATTTCCATTAACTTTGAAACGTAGGCCTACTTAGATTCCAAGAAGACAATTAGTATTGTTAGCTTAGTTGGACAATTTTAAGCCCTCAATCAAAGAGGCGATTACTCATTAAAATATTAACAAGTAAACAAAATCACTTATTTTAATAATACGTTTAGTGTTAATATTTATACTACTAAAAGGATAAGGCCTACGTAAATTACTGCTATTACAAAAAAAACTTGCCTTAATTGAGAAAAAAATTTAAATAGAGAAATACAGAAAGATACAGTGATCATTATGGAAAAATAATCATTTATGTAACACATTTATGTACACTATTATGATAGTGAGTAAATTAAGTGCACTTAATATAAATTTCATAAAAGATTCAATCTAAAAATAAGGTTAAGACTGAGATATTATTGTAATTCAATAAATGCAAGTAAATTGGTTAGTTAACCTTTAAAATATTGTATGTGTGTGTATATATATATATACATAACATTATATGTATATATATACATAACATTATGATGTGTGTATATATATATACATATAATGTTATGTCAAATTATGCCAACTTCTTAAAAGGGAACATTATGATGTGTTTATATATATATATATATATATACACATCATAATGTTCCATTTTAAGATAACTTAACTACTATGAACTGACAAGCATTCACATAGGAATTCAGAGTCAAAACATCTTAACAATACAAACCGTTTAAAAAAGTTAAAAAATATATAAAATACCAAGTTAGAATATATTACACCATATAATGAAAAGTTGATTAGTTTAAAATGTTTTAGTAACCAAGTAATTTACATAAAAGTTAGTTTTTAGTTTTTTAATATTATCTAAGTCTTATCTGTGTTTATTTTTGTCCCTGTATTCCTTCCAGTTAATCGCTGTGAGCTGGAGTTTACAGGAACTTCATTAACCCGACATGTTTCGGTACTGTGAATGGCCCAAGGGCGTTACAACACGTCGTGTTTCTGCACATAGCGACTTCCATGATTATGGTACGCCATTCACAGTCATTTTTGCATCACGTCGTACTACTTGTTGAGTGGTCTAAGGCCGGTATACTCAATTGGCAGCCCGCGGGTCACATCCAGCCCACCAGACTCTGCAGATTAGCCCGTGGATTGAAAGTCCAACTACTGTATCACTGGAGAAGCACCATATAATTCAGAGGGTATGTAGAGGCGCCTGACCTTGAATGGCCAGAGAGATCTTCAGTCTCTTATCAGGGGTGGGGGTAGTTGCAAGCCCAGCGTTACTCGGTCCTTGGCACCACCAACATCATAAGTTTAGATGGTAGTGTGAGCTTACCCTCCATTGGTGTGCATCCCCCACTCTAGACCCGGAATCTCTCCCTCCAAGCCCCACCAACATCGTAAGTTTAGATGGGAGTGTGAGCTTACCCTCCATTGGTGTGC
>CABFVX010006863.1:14591-28833 GCA_902151425.1 Timema shepardi
TATTAGCACCGCGTCTTACTACCCGTTCGGGTTATACGCACTTACGCTAATGTGTAATGGTAGGGTGATTGTGAGATGAAATGAAGGACCTACAGTTTAACGTGGAATCCGAACCACGGTGGAGGCCTGGCATTCCCCACATTCACAAGATGTCTTGTCAGAGGTGAAGGAAGGGTTTGGTAATAACACCTCTTCCCCCCTCTACCCAACAGCAGCAGATGTCTCGCCGGTTGATATTTGCCTGGCTTATTGTTCGTGAGTTATTTATAGTAATAACGGAGTGCTTTACTTGTAATTAGTCTTGTTGTAAGTTTTATACAATGGCTCTTTCTAATTTGAAGTTTGAGTGGTAATAAAAGGAAGCTTGATGACGACAATCCAATTTGAAGGACAAGCATTTCCGGGAAATATTCACAGCTTCTACCTCAAATTGACCAATGCCTTTTGAGTTAGAATTAATTGATTTGAGATCATCATCATCTGCATTGAGTGACCACTTTCATATGTAGGGATGGTACAGTTTTGGGTTTACATTAATTCAAACGTGTTTCCAAACGTAAAAATATGCTTGATTTGTTCTTATTAATTATTTTTAGGTCTACATATGCCTGTGAATCATCCTTTTCATAAATGGACGCTATCAAGTGCAACACCCGGACCTCGCTGGGAAATAAGCGGCTAGAAGCCCCTCCAAATCGCTCTGACAACGTATAAACCAAATTTTACCAAGTTTGTAAGGACCAAAAGTGTAATTTTTCGCATTAATGGCTTACATTTTAATAATGATTATTTATGTTTAAATGATTTTGACATTATATAATTTTTCATATTTTCTAGGCCTAATACTATTCTAACTTTTACATTTTTTTTAAATTTCACTGAAATATATCAATATTAAATACTCGTATAGTATCAAATTACGTTTCATTCCCCCCTTCCCCCACTATTAAAACTACAAAAGTATAATCTAATAACGTTCCAAATTACTGCCAGATTGAATTAAATGTCTGGCGCAACAAATATTATGATTTTTTGGAGTGTCCCGCTTGGACGACTAATTGAATAGCCCTGGTCTAACGCGTCACTCTCGTGTTAGACTGGCCTACTAATGATGAGGAGATTGGAGTACGAATCCCAGTTGGGTCTACTGAGGGTGGTTTTCCTAAATTCTTTCCCCCTCTCTTTCCATGTAAATGCTGGTATATTACCTCTAGAATGTTTCCTAGTTCATCCTTACCCCATTAGAGTAATTGTCATATATGCGTATAACCTGAACAGTTAGTAAGAGTGGTAATAAAAAACCTTTTAGTACTATTCCGGTCGAGCTCCATTTAAATACACAAATGGGATAAAAATAAGTAAATTAGAGGAAATTTATCAGCCTTTTCGTGAAGATAGGGTTGAAAAATAATCCTCAGTACATACACCCTGGACTCGAACACATGAAAGGAAACGGCATACCATACTAGACTAACTTAATGTTTAGTCCACTGTCCAACGATGAGGACAATTTATTGTTAAAATATGCTTTTTAAGTAAATGCATGTATGAATACTACAAACTAGCTTTTTGATACGAAAAGCATTAATATATTTTGGGCATTTAATTATGATTTCTAGGGGTGTGCGAAGTTTCAAAATGTCAAAGGTCAAATCTTCTTCAATTCGACTTCGACACCCTTAATAACCTTCGCAACTTCGAAACATTTCGAGGGAAGAAGAAAACTTGAATCTATTTACATATTTGAAATATCTCACTAAATATGACATATTTGAAGATATTGTCTTAGCGTGCAGCCTCAGGTAATCTAGATCATGCAAGAATGACGTAAGCCTAGTAAATCGTACTGTCAATTGTTCCGAGTCAGCAGTTACGTACTCGTGCCAGGTCATGATTGTTTTGCCAATTAGCACAACTTAAGCAAAAATTGAAATTTAGGAAAAGCACTCTTTTTTTTTGTATTTAACAACGAGTCTTAAATCTTTTCAGGAGAGGTGGTGGGGGGAAGGACACTATATGTTAAGGGGCTACTTCTAAGTGCTATACATACTCAGATACCAAGTTACAGAAACTTGTGGGGAGAATATCCTAAGGTTTGTGTCCCTGTTCAGTACAGAGGAGGACGCCCCAAACCATCTTAGAGGTCTTAGCTAGACAATAACCGTGCAACGCCAGACGGCCGTGTGTTCGAGACCAGTTAGAGTTATAACACTGAAGATAGGTCAGGGCGTGGAACTGTTGAGTAGGGACAGTGATAGAACAAGGGCCTTTTTATAAACTCTTTCAACTAATTCTAAAACCAACACCACATTTATACAGTCGCAGAGTAATTAATTTATTTCATTAAACAAGATCAAAACAAACCCCACAGTTGTTTGTCACTGCCTACCCATCCCACTAAGCCATCCTGACACGTAAGCACATGGGTGGGGGGTAGCGACAGTATACTCATTTTTATAACAACTACTAAACAGTATTTTAACACATCGTTGTGATTAAAGGACACGTAAGAAAGGATAAATTCATATATGTCGGCAAAAAATAATATTATGTGCTTTTTTTTTAATCTCTAAATACCCTTTATTTTTACTTAGATACACTTATTGGATCATGTAAAAACTAAAAGTAGTTTTATGTCACAGCGAAAAAAACTTGTCTTTGAGTTTACTTCAGATATTTAAAGCTTTGCTTCATATTTAAAAAGTGATATTCACACACCCCTACAAAATCCTTATTTATTTTAGTAAATTGTTGACAAATTCCTTCGTGACTAACTATTAATTAATTGATCGTAGAGACTTTCTAAGTTCAACGCCTAGAGCGTTATTTTTTACTCGAGTCTTCTGTTTTCTTGGATAATAAACGCTCTCGAACAAAGAGTGGAATGCTGAAGGCAAGGACATTGGCTGAGCGAGGTTTATAAATATCTTGATATCAAAATATTTGTGCTTGAACCCATTTTAGTTAAAAGAAAAGAAAGGAAAAAGATTATCCTTTTGTTTTGCTTAGTTTCTTGGACCTGAAATTGAAAAGAAGAACTTAAAGTGGTAAAGTGCTCGCCTTTGGACCCGATGTTCATTGGCTCGAGCCCAACCGAGGTCGACGGCATTTTCTTGAGCTATAAACATCCATAGCACAACTTCCTCACAATTCGAGGTCATGTTCTTAATTGGTCACACATTTCTAGCCGCCTATTTCCACACGTCCATCACAGAGACTGCCTTAAAAATATGAGTGAAGAATGACCCTGGGCACGGGACAATTCCTGGATAACTAAGTGGTTAGAGCATTGACATAATAAGTTAAAAGTTCCGGGTTCGATTCCTGTGTCCAGGTACCATTTTTCAATTTAACAAATATTATTAGAACATTTTAATCCTAACAGAGTATTTACTAATAAAATACTAACTATTTACGAATAGTGACTTACAACCAATATTTACAATAACAATATTTTGCTAGCTGTCAGTTGCTACCACTCCCACGCTGAATATCATTTTGTTTGTGAACTTGTGTTTATATGTTTGTCTGCCACTCGTTTTACAATTTATGAGCAAATACAGGATGTCCCAAAAGTTACATGTCCAGACATGTCTTCAACAACAACCAACCAACATATGCTATAGTAAGAACTGCTAATAGTTACGTGGTACTTTACTGTACAGTAACTTTTGGGACATCCTGTATCTGTATTTGTACAAAACTCCCCAAACACTCGGTCCCTTGCGAGTCTCTCCCAGCGCAAATGTTCTTTAGAGCTCCCGTTCTAAGATTAGGTGAACGGAAACTGTCATAAAAATACATTTCCAGTTCAATTTCCATTGAGAGAACCTTATATGACAGCTAGATTTACTCTCACGTCAAGTCATATCTGTAGCTGTCACTTTTGATAGTTATTATCAATACCAATAAAATAACAAAAATATAATATAGTAAAATGTTTTCAATGTTCACCGCAAAAAAAAAATGTTCTGTATTAAAATATACATATGTGTGGGTACACTGTAAATATGGGCTCCAGACTACAATAATATAAAGTTTAAACTGGAATATAACATTTTGAAATATATTTAAATAGGTTGTTCAAAATTTGCAAGGGATAAAAACTTGTTTAACGCCATTTACTTTGAACACCGTGGTGATATATATGTTTGTGTTTCCTTGAGGCTTATCAATACAAACATGTGATGAATAATTATGATTATTTAAGATATGTTTCTTGTCAAAAGAATCAAGTCTTAACACTTTTTCTTTCACACCTTTCTCTCTCACGCACTCCCCCTTCCCCCCTCATTTTCTCTTGCGCAAGTGCCAAGTTCTTTTTCTCTATATTGCACCCCTCTTTATCGCACCCCCTCACAATTTTTCTCTCCCTATAGTTAAATTATTATTTTAGAGAGAAGAGAAGGGGAAGCGAAAGAAAAAATTTGTCTCCCTCCTCATTTTCTTTCTATATATTTTTGTTTATCTTTCCCTATCTCTCTCTCTCTCTTTTTTTATGCGCATGTGTGTATTTGTAAAGAGAAAGAATACAGACAAAGGGAATGAGGGGGAAAGAAAGAGACAAGATCTTCAGCCTCTCATATATAATTATATTTTTTGCTATGTAGATACAACATATAAAGTTTTTCATCTTTTCTTTTAATACCTGTACACGGATAGGCTGGAAGATTAACAATACGCGATGCACAAAAATATTTCTATTTTTTTTTTCAGCACCAATTTGGGTTGTACGCCTATGTACACTAATGTGTTAGGTATTATGAAGACTGAATATAGAGGAATTGTACCCACATTTACGTGGAGGAAGAGTGGAAAACCATTTAGGAAAAATCGCCCTCAGTACTCCCGACCGGGATCAAACCACAATCCCGCCTTTTTTGGCAGTCAAGTCTATCGCGAGAGTAGCGCCTTCGACAGTGCGGCCACCGAAGCTGGTAATTTTAGTAATAAATGACTTTGCATGAGTTAATATCCCATTAATTTAGATTCCATAGCCGTCATGTTTTGGGCTTAATTTACAAAACTTAACTGCCTTAAATTTAACCAAGGTTTAACAAATACATTTTTTTTGTAAATCCCGTCTTACTACTCCATTATACGCATTTAACTACATTATTTGATTAGGGATGTAGAAGGTCTAATTTATATAAAATGTAAGCACATTTACGTAGAAGGGTGTGAGGAACCATTAATTGAAAAAACACCCTTGGTACAACTTAATGGGATTCAAGTCCCTACCTCCCGTCGACAACAAACCAAAAAATATGAGTTTTACATTTAGTCCACATGTCGACTGGCGTGGGTTTCAAACATACTCCCGTAGTAAAAATATTATACTAACTTTTTAAAAAATTTAAAATTTTAAGATTGTCTTTTTATCACTATCACACCAAGTTGTGAAAAATATTCTGGCAAGTATTTCGCTAATAAACATAAAGAAGTTTAAAATCCTGTATATATATTTTGTTGTGGAAGAAGCCATTCAAAATGGTTTTAAGGTGGGATGAGAGAAAAGTTAAGTGTTTTTGAAGTTTTTATTTCAAAAACTTTTTTTTTTGCCAGATATCAACAGTTGTTGAATAACTCCCATGAGCACATTAGAATTTGATGATAAACCTTTTAAATGAAGATAAAAAGTTGTCATTCAATTCCAGGAAACCTTTGACAGATATTCAACAGCTGTTGATATCACTATGAGAAGAAGAAAAAAACTCGTATGTTTCTACTGGAGCGATGTTTTATTTATTCTGACCAGAAAAATATTTTGATACAAGAACTGTAAATAATACTTTTCTCGCGTCTCCTTAAGTTCCAACACTAAGCTTGAACCTTAAATTAATTCAAAGTGAGGTTTCATTCATTAGCCACTGGTCAACAATAAAATTGATACCAGTTAAAGATAATTTTAATTAAAAACAATAATTGCTAAATTATTTTTTTAACGCTTTCAAATGTTTTACTTGTCTCAATGCCAGTGTTTTTAAAAGTAGAATACAATAAAGTTTTGCATCACGACGTGACGTTTGTTTGGAGCTGTATTACTCATCTGAGCTACGAATTATCTTTTAGGTGAGAAGGGTTCTTAAGAATAAGAAAAACGTTGAATAAAAATGTGTGTGCGTTTTCACTTTTGTATCGTGTTGGAAATAACCATTTGCCGTGAAGAATTGTGACATTGAGCGAGTAGCTAGCCCCCGGTATAAAAACTGGTAGACGCAGAGATTTGGGCATGTACGAAGATTGAAAAGAAGGTGTATAAATCTCTGTGGTGATTGCAAATGGGATCCCAGAAAAAAAAAACTTGTGTTAGCAATTCATGAATGGAAAAACCTTTTCTTTTTAGTTACTTTAGATGATATTTGGGGAGTAAAAGATCGATTGTTACTTCGGATGAATAGAAGCTACACAAAGGGCGTGCCATAGAGTTTTCCCGGAAATAAAGTTCACCATATGTCATTACGTTTTCTGTTTGGTCTTATTTGAGTTTCCAAACGATTTTTTTTAAATCTTATATACAGTCCAATTTTCATATTAGGTCAATTTTATAAACTATAAACATATTTTTGGCGGGTCAAGATTGATAACATTTTAATATAATATTAGTGTAATTTGTAAGATTTATCAAAAGTGACAGCCGCATATCATATGACTCAACGTATGATTACGTAAAAGTAAGCCTATTAACTTTTTTTAGCTGTCAGCTATGAAAATGGGACTGTTTATTATGTGTTTAATGCTCCCAGTTGAAGAAATCACCGACTCAGCGCTAGTGTACTTGAATCTAACTAATCAACAAGGCTAGGGTTTGAACTTAACCATGATTTTGCAAGGAAGCCCGTTCTGAAAGGCCTTATTTCGTATCAGAATCCTACTAAATAACATTATTTTGATAAAATAAAAGGTCTTACAGAACAGACTAACAAAATCAGGGTATACATTCCTGTGCACTGTGTATTCTCAACTCCCTTTTCTACAGGGTTGTTTCACACCCTCTCTCTCTCTAGGCGAATGCATATGCATTTTCTAAGTAATAACTCTTCTTATACTGTTCCCTTATATTATTTATATTATACAAACCAATCTGGGTGCTACTCTCGCAATATAATAGGATATCGGGGTTCAATCACAGTTGGTTATCCTAGTGGGTTTTTTACTAAATTGTTTTCCACTCTCTATCCACGCAATTAAACCTCCCTGATACCTAACACATTAGTGAAATTAGTGCATAGACGTATAACCAGAGCGAGTAGTAAGACGCAGTGCTAAAAATATCTACTGTCCAGACCTAGCGCTAGATTGGGATGTTTATTTTGTTTTGCATATCTTTGTTGAACTTACGTGTCTGAAAGGATTGGCTAAGCGAACTCATTGTAATGAAAACATTAAAGAAGAACGCTGGGTACTCACAACATTCTTGTTCCAGTTGTGCAGTAACTAGGCCAGATCGTGCTATGAGAGCTTTTGTTTTACTGCTATCGAGGCTGACTTATTATCATCTATTTCGGAGGCGGTTCCTCTGCCGGACCATATGGATTAAAACTTCGGGTCATAAGTGGCTCTTGTGCTAGAGGGCAACCACCATGCCCAGGGCACCGGGTTCGAGTCTGTAGGTGTGTCGCGAACCGTGACAGTCGTTCCAACAGTTTAAATATTCAAGTCTAAGCCAGTTATTCCACGAGCGTTTACATCTGAGTTCTTACATTTCTTGTATAGCACCTTTGACATTGTATTTTGTATTATCTCATAGTGCTATTACTAAACCAAAATACGGAGCCTGCAGTTTCATTTAGAACCCAACCATCCTCCTTTCCACCGACCTTACACTTCACCGCAAGCTATCCTGACAGATCCGGCCTCCGTAAGGAGGGTAGGTAACAATACTATAGAGGTGTCCCAAAGTCAACTGTCAAGCTTTACTACAGTGTTCTATGGGTCGAAATATCAACTAAAGTCCAAACAAACATCCACTATATAAAAAACCGCTTCCTCTTTTAGGTACATCTGGACAGATAACTTAAGACATCACTAAGATAGCAAATAAAATTGACTGAAATTTCAACAACTCCAAATTGTTTCAATGAATTTATTTATTTTTCATTATATTTTATTTTAAAATTATTTTCTTTTAACTAAGGTTTTTTTATGTTATTTAATTTTTCTGAGTTATTTCCGTTTTATTTATTTTATTTGGATTCTTGTTGATAAATAAACTCCCTTGTTTTCTCATAAATCGTTGTTTTTTATCTTATTAGCCCAAATTTTTTAAAAATTCTTAGAACCTTTACAGATGCTTCACCTTGGAAATGAAGCTTTTTTCAAAATGTTTGTATAAACTTTTTATTTGAGCCGTAGAATGTTGCGGTGAAGTTTGACCGTGAAACTTGGGGCCATACTGTGTATATATATAAAATCACTAAATCATAAACCTATTATGTAATAATAATGCTACAAACATTAATCCGGTTCAACAAAACATACTGAAGCAACATTTTTTTCCAAACAAATAAACCATTTTCTATTTTTTTTTTCCGTGAATATCCTAATGTGGCCACCTCAATTTGTAATAGATTACGAATTCTTTTTTGCGATTACATCTAAATATATTTCAATGAAGACTTGTCTCGCTATATATTCTTCTTACGTTAGCACGTATATTCTGTTTTGTCACCCAAAGGTTTTCGTTGGTGATTTAAAACACCATTAGAAGTAAAATTAATCAACTATATATTATGTTAGAGATGTTACCACTTTTATCTTACTACTACTACTACTACTACTACTACTAGTAGTAGTAGTAGTAGTAGTAGTAGTAGTAGTAATAGTAGTAGTAATAATAATAATAATAATAATAATACAACCAATTTCCTTTATTATAGTGCTGGCCAACAGTCTTAAGACCTATAACAGGCCGGCACTGAAAAGTACAATTACCTTGCAAATACATATAGTAAAATAATAATAGTAATAATAATAATAATAATAATAATAATAATAATAGCTAAATTATGATACATACCGATGAATAGTTACAATAAATAAAAATAAGCACCAATAACACCAATGACTTCAATTTTATGTCTTTCATGTTAAAGAACTATCTACTAGATAAAATATATTGTCAACATTTTTATTGAGATTTTTTTTTCAATTTGTTTTATATATTTCAAATTGTCAAGCTATACAATATTTTTTTATCCAATGATAACTATTTAATAAGCTATGTTTTCGTTAGAAATTTTTCTGCGATAGCTTATTAGATTTTAATCAAAGACATTATAGAATTATTAACTGTATATAATTATTTATTATTCTTTCGTTTTACTGAATTTTAATTTGTTTTATTGCAAGTCTTTTTAAAACTGTCAAATTATTGCATGCAATATTTTAAATTCAATGATAATGTATTTTCCAATTTAGTAATTTATGAATTTTTTTGTAAGAGTTCAGTGCTACTCTGTTAGTGATCTTTGTATTTTAATAGAGTAAAATTAAATGAAATAAAATAATTGGAGCGTTCAACCCCTAAAGGTGTTGTTTACTAATTCATAATTTGACGTAGCGTCTCTGATTTTTATATATGGCTCAGTACTTTCCCGACCCACTCTGTGACCAAACGGTCTCAAGCCTCACTCTCGTGTTGGACTGATGACGGGAAGATTAGGGTTCCAATCCCAGTCGGGTCTACTGAAAGTGTTTTATCTAAATGATTTCCCACTTTCCTTGCACACAAATGCGGGTTTCATTACCTCTAAATAATAATATTTAGCACCGCGTCTTACTACCCGTTCGGGTTATACGCACTTACGCTAATGATAGTGGTAGGGTGATTGTGAGATGAAATGGAGGACATACAGTTTAGCATAGAAGTCTGACACCTTACCCCTAAACCACCAGGTCACCCTTTAAGTACTAATTGCTCTATTGGATTAGGAATTGGGGAGGTTGAATTAAAAATTTAGGAAAAACCACCCCTAGTTCACCCGACCGAGATTCGAACCTCGATCTCCCCGTCCTCAGCAGTCGAGCTCAACACGACAAATGCGTTAGCCAACTAAAATGCCTCTTTCCCCATCTCTACCCCATTAGAGTAATTATCATATATGTGTATCACCTGAACAAGTAATAAGATGCGGTGATAAGAAAAAGTATTTGCCAACTGTCCGAGTATTGGAATCACACGCCTCATTAATTGGTCGAAGGTCGGGTTAAGTGAGAGGAGCTTGTCGGGGCGAAGCAATGATTTGTTTGTTTGTGCTTCAAGCATCATCAAGCCGCGAGCCGACATCAAAACACATCATTTTCTCTTCCTCCAATGAATTAATTATTAATGCTTCTGGTGCAGGAAGGCTTGTAAAGCGAAAGTTAATTAATAACTCAGCGTGATTGCAAACAAATTGGGCTCATGCATAAAGGGTTCATCTACCTCAAAAAGCTCCAAGCAAGGGACGAAAATAAAATTAAAATCTGACGATACAAAATCAGTCAATAAATAAGCTATTTGTATTTGGTTTATATATATATATATATATATATATATATATATATATATATATATATGGGTGTTTGTGTGTATTTTTGATTTGGTGATATACATCACCAAATACAAATAGCTTATTTATGGACCGGTTCTGTATTTTATGGATGTGAAGCGTGGGTTTGTCGGGAGAAACACCAGAGCAGGATGAATGTGGATATAATGAGATCTTTAAGAAATGTGTGTGGAAAAACTTGTAATGAATGGGTGCTAAAGGAGTGTGGTTTGAAAGGGAATTCAATAGATCAATGTGTTGGTTTGGCCATGTTGAGAGGGTGAGGGTGGATCGAGTAATGAAGCAAATATATGAAGGTAAAGTGTGTGGAACAAAAGTAAGGGGTAGGACATGTAAGATGTGGCCGGATGTTGTATATGAATGTGTGAAACAGAGAAATACTAAACATTTTTAAGAATAAAAGAGCATGTATGACTCGGTGTATGAATGTTGTTGAAGTGAATGGCGTATGCAAGGATGTGTAATTGTGAATAAAATTAGTGAAGATGGTATAAGTACGGAGTTTATTTAGCTATCTACACAGTGTCTTGCCTACACCGTAAGGGAATGACGCGATTAGATATGTAAATATGTAATAATTTTACTAATGATGGTGTGGATATAGAGTGGGAACCATTTAAGATAAAAACTCTTAGTATAAATAGCCGGGATTCTAACCCAAATTTTTTGTCAGAGCAAAACAGACTATACGTGCCTAAGAATTCAGATCTTACTAATATTATAAATGCGAAAGTTTGTGTGTTTGGATGTTTGTTACTCAATCACGCCAAAACTGCTGAACGGATTCGAATGAAACTTTGTACGTTGGTAGAGTATGTACTGGAATAACATATAGGTCCATTCCCAACCTTTGAGTTTACATTAATTTTACAATACTAATGTTTAAACTTTTTGTATATAAGATATATAATATTTCGTAGTAAAATAAATATATATTATTTAAGTTATTAATTTTTTTAAATTTATTTTTAAGTTTAGTTAAACATTTAAAGATGTTATCTATTATTGCGGGCGAAGCCACGATAGGTAAATTGTGACCAACCTGAGATTGAGTATTTTTAACCTGCTAATCGGAAATGTTGGGCACTTATAGTCTGTTTTTCTTGTGATGGAGAGAACTGAGTTAGAATCCTGGCTAGGTTATTAAGATGTTTTTTTCCTAAATAGTGTCCCACTCTCTCTCCAAACAGACGAGTTGTTTTTTCTAAATTTCACTTTACTCATCCCTATCTCAATAGTTTATTTAAGTGTGAATAGCCCTAAGCGGTATGGCGGAGAAATGATAATTAATAAAAAAAATAGCTATACTATGTAAGTCTCAAAGACGAGTGTTATAAAGCATTAATTAAAATTGGAACACTGCACTCGCTAGGTTGATGAATTGTGTTATGGAAATTGTGTTGTTCTTATCGATTAAATCTAAATTCTGCTTTTCGAGTCAACAACCCGAAGGTTGGTTTGATGTGAGTTCTATCCATATGGCGTAGAGCATCCACTAAGCCCTTCAGCTGGTTAATGCTGTCTGCACCAACCGGTAGATTATTATTATTAGTATTATTATGTCTTACTAACCTTTCGGGTTGAACGCACTTACGATCATGGGTAATGGTAGGGTGATTGTGATATGAAATGTAGGACCTACAGTTTAACGTGGAATCCGAACCACGGTGGAGGCCTGGCGTTCCACACATTCACAAGTTGTGATTAAAACACGTATTGTCAGAGGTGAAGCAAGGGTTTGGCAATCAGATAAACCTGTGCCAGGACCAAGGATTGAACCCTGGACTCCCCACACAGAAGTCCAACACCTTACCCCTAGACCGAAAGATCACCCACCTAGTATAAATCCCGTGTACTAGTGGAGATCAGAAAGTATAGTGATTCCCCGTTGTCTTCCAAAGTGAATTTCTATGAGCGAGAGCGAGAGGGCCCAACAGTTTTGCCGAAAGGCACTTTCACATACAATCCAGGGTTATTTCACATGCCACACCCCACAATCGACATGGAACCGATGGCTTTACGTCCCCTCCGATTTTTATCGCTCAAGAAGAATCCGTAGGTCTCCGCTGGGTTTGAACCCACGAACATCGAGTTCTGAGGCGAGTACTTTACCCCAAGACCACCGAGGTCTACTAAAATTGTAATTTGTAGTCCGCCTACATAAAAACGAACGATATTTCAGGTGGCCGCACGGTCCAAGGTGCTACTCTCGCAATAAACTAGACTGCCAATGAAGGGGAGATCGATCCCAGTCGGATGGTCTAAGGGTGGTTTTACCTAAATGGTTTCCCACCCTTTTTCCACGAAAATGTGGGTACTACACATTAAAATAAAACCTTCCCATTCCTACCACATTAGCGTAGCTAGTACATAAGGGTATAGCCCAACCCACTTCGGTAGCCGCGTTGTCTAACGCACTAATCTCGTGTTATACTAAGACTGCTTAATACAGGGAGATCAGGGTTCGATCCCGGTTGAGTGCATTGAGGGAGGTTTTATCAAAATGGTGTTACCCTCTCCTTCAAAGCAAATTCGGGTGCACTTCAACCCCAAATGGGTAGCAATAGCTTAAAAAAAAGTGTTTATTGATGACACATTTTTACTTTCTCACATCTTTGGGCAGAGAAAGTATTATGACCGTCAAAAAAATCGAGCTCTTGATTTTTGATAGATGTCGAAGTTTCATGACCCCCTGAACACGAAAAATGGTTTTCACAATGCTGTCTGTCTGTGTGTTACTGGGAATAGAGCTGAAACAAATCTACCAATCAGGTTCAAACTTGGTGTCAGGGTTTACATAAGGTTCTTCAGAGAATTTTTTGGAACTGTCTACCAAACCCTTAAATTAAAGGTAATTTACTTAAGAAGGAAAATAGAAAAAAATTGATTTTCACAAAATATGCTTTAACGATTTTGATTAAATTTCGTATCCAGACACTGTTTAGCTTTAAAATCAAAATAGCAACTCTCATTTTCCTATAAAAAAAACCTTTTTTTTTTATAAAAATGGAATTTTCCAATTTTTATAATATCTCTAAGACATATCTCTTTGGTGATCAGAGATGTTACTTTTTCCTCAATGATTTAGGTTTATTTAATATTAACAGTGTATGGTATTTCATTTATGGTCTTTAGTGGAATGTTTCTGCAACAATTTATATTATTTAGTTCCATTTTTAGGCAAATAAACTAGAAAGTTTGTTCGGTGAACTTAAAGTTTATTTTACAAACTCTCTACATCTTGTAAATTTTTATGTTGTATCAGTTGATTGATCGATATCTCCCATACCAAATTTTATTTCTGTTGGACTCAATTTGTACGTTGTTTCTGCCATCTTGGATACGCCATCTTGTATTCTACAAGATTAGGATCTTTCTCATAATTATGTCATTTATTTAGTGTAAACTTGTTACAACAAACATGGGATGATTGTAACGCTCACCTATGCTGTCCCTGTTGACTCGCTTGGAATGAACTTCAAAACACGAGACACTCTCCATAACACGCACTACATTCAACTGAACTGGTGTTCGAGGCTCACCACTGGCAGTGCGAAGAGGTTTCCCCCTTCCCCCTCCGTCAGACAAGAAAGCAAGTGAACATCGCCAAGCGCCCCTAACGAGCAAATTCTGGAACCTTTGATAGAATATGTTGTGCGTGTGGCCTATGCTCCAGCACTCTCTGGTTG
>CABFVX010006864.1:0-10675 GCA_902151425.1 Timema shepardi
ACTAATTACTCTAGTGGATTAGGAATTGGGAAGGTTGAATTAGAGGAAGTGAACCCGCATTTGCGTGGAGAGAGAGAGAGAGAGAGTAGAAAACCATTTAGGAAAAACCACCCCCAGTTCGCCCGACCGAGATTCGAACCTCGATCTCCCCGTCCTCAACAGTCGAGCTCAACACGACAAGCGTGTTAGTCAACTACGCTACCGAGGCGGGTCATTTTATTCAACTGCCCGGCCACAGGCTGGAAACGGTTGACGATGACGATGATGAAGATGACGGTTTGGATCACCACAGGTGAAACCAACGTGTGTGCCGATTACCTTGCGCCATGAGCTTGGTGAGGTTAAGCACAGCCCAGGACGTATACGACACGGCGATGCTGCAAGCCAGCAAACTGAAGGGCGAGGCACATATCTCGGAAACAGCGTAGAGCAATACTAAGTACCACTCTGTACCCCTCACCGGGGCCACCATTGTCGAGCTGGTCAGGGGGTTCTACAAAGGCACACACAAAGTCAGGTTTGTATAAGACAACCAGCAAGGTTCAACACAACTACCGGGGTTTTTTTATCCGAGAAACCGAGTTCACAGAGGAGTTATATTTCTACAATCGTATGTGCGGCACAATTTTTATAGCAAGGGCCTTTTAGAAAATTCAAACTTTTTTTTTGCATCCAAAATTGATAACAGTTTTTTATGTCAAAAGTGGGAGGCAGATCACTTGATTTGACGTATGAATACGTGAAATTAGATCTATCTTTTCTACCTGCACACCCAAGCTTGACTCGACTTTTACGGAAAAAACTTGAGTTCACAGACCCCTAAATGATATGTTATGGTTATTATTATTATTATTATTATTATATTAGCACCGCGTCTTACTACCCGTTCGGGTTATAAGTACTTACGCTAATGTGTAATGGTAGGGTGATTGTGAGATGAAATGAAGGACCTACAGTTTAACGTGGGATCCGAACCACGGTGGAGGCCTGACATTCCCCACATTCACAATGTTATAGTTTTATGAGATTGCGAAGCTTAGAATCACGGCCATTAATATCAACATTTGTAAGTACGCGGATACCCGGTGACTCACCTGCTGGTGGTAGTAGGTGTACAACTGGGCGGCGAGTAGCACACACCAGAATGATAGCAGCAGAGGTTTCATGTAGACATACTGCCAGACCTCCACGACAGCACTCGCGAGTCCCTTATCGAACAAGACGTGTGCCACGCTCCTGTAGGATCTGCGCAAGTACGCCAGCAAGCGCGGCAACGACCCGAGCGAGTAGCACGCCGCCCACAGGACGGTGACAGCGGTGGAAAAGTTGCGGAGAGCCTCCAGGTGGACAGGCGGTATTTTGGCGAGTCTTGCCACGATGGGGACCGTGTATACGGCCAGCGTAACCCTGTTGGAGGTGCCGTTCAGGTCCAGGAGGAGCGAGACGGATTTGGCGATCAAAATGTGCAACACGAGTGCGACAATGTGTCTCTGCAGGTTGGCTACCGCGGATACGTCTTTATCGGATTCCTCTTTCAGACAAACAAAATACAAATAAAACTATCAGAACCAAACTTGAAATTTCTAAATTTAAACTTATTTAAACCAACCTAAGAACCACAAAAGAATTTAAAATTATAAAAAAGTTACATTAGTTTGATGTTTTTTTTAGCTTTGGCTGCAACATACTAACGGGAATCTTTTGCAAACAATCAAATTTTTTGGCGCTCTTTGCGGTAGAGAATTAATAATACACTGACGTGACACAAAAATCAAGAATCCATAAAAATCCGTTTCAGCAGACGCCTCCATTCATAACCTCAACTTTGAGGACGGCTACAATGTCAAGGTGATGAACTCATTCAACAAGACACAATGCAATATGTCTGTTAAGATTGGAACTGGCACAGCAATGGATCCGCTAATTTCAACGCATAGGCTACACCAGCACCACCTACCTTCCGTGGAGTAATAGAGAAACATTCAGAGAATTTCATCTCCACCAGAGAAGTTTTCACCCATACCAGTCAAGTTGGCATCACTGAAGACAACATCCTGTTCAGTCTAATACTACTTCCTGAGTAAGATGCTATAATAGCATCGAACTATTGATGTTTGTGTAAATTTGTGTTTGTGATTTTACTTTTATTTGTGTTCTATTATTTTCCCTAATATTCTATCATCTTATTTATTACCAAATATGGTAGTTATTCAGGATCAAGTTAAACATATTTTAATCTTAATATAGTAAGGAAAGAAGTAATAAGAGATATAATAAAGAAAAACATTGATGCAACAATGTAATTCTTGGCAACAATACTAGGTATGGTTTATAATAAGTTAGCAGGTGGAAGAAAAAAAGGAATGTTTGTGTATAAGGAATAGAAAGAGGAATGGAGGGAGAGTATAAATCAAGTTACTGACCTGTTGCTCTCTTTACTCGAGTGTTAGTTTATAGGGGAAAATATATTTGGTAGCCTATTGAATAGCATTTGTTTTTTAGGGGAAGGCTCGGTAAAGTTATACAAATATGTATTTTATCTCTTGACAGGATCACGAATCCATACCAGAATAAATGCAAGCTCGTTGCTGAGAACAAGAGAAGAGATCTAGTAAACTGACCGACAAGAGGAGTCGAATCCATCAGCTCCATGAAGACGTAGTGGCGGGAAAACAGCTCCGCGCTTACCAACAGTGCTGCGCTTATATAGTGCATGTATAGTGTCACCAGATCTTCCAGGGGCAGTAACAACAGCAACACGGACTGAAGCAATACTGGAAGAAAAACAATTGAATATAATATACGAGTCTTGTAAACAGACGGATTCTGTGGTCTGTTGGTCGGTGCTCCTCGGCTACAGGTCCAGAGGTCCTGGGTTCGATCCTCAGCGCTTTCAAAATGTATCTGTGAGGCGGCGGGTCTGGAACGGGGTCCAACTCTCCCTCATGAGTGCAAATGAAATAAAAAATGGCTGCTATTTACTTTCTACTCAACTTCACCAATGAAATTCCTGACTTTTTCCCTGATCATTTCCTAAAATTCCCGACTCAAAAGTATGCCACACCTTTCCATCTCACCCCCCACCCCATGGGTTTTGTTAATATTATTATTATTAGCATCGCGTCTTACTACCCGTCCGGGTTATACGCACTTACGCTAATGTGTAATGGTAGGGTGATTGTGAGATGAAATGGAGGACCTACAGTTTAACGTGGGATCCGAACCACGGTGGAGACCTGGCATTCCCCACATTCACAAGATGTCTTGTCAGAGGTGAAGGAAGGGTTTGGTAATCAGATAAATCTGTGCCGGGACCGAGGATTGAACCCCGGACCCCAGCATAGAAGTCTGACACCTTACCCCTAGATCACCAGGTCACCTAATGGGTTTTGTTAATCTTTTTTTATGAATAATAATAAGTTTTAAAATTTAAATAAACCGTTTTCTTTTATTAACAGAGTCTCTAGGAATTAGAAATAATGTAACACAACTTTTAACCAAAATAGGCATTTTGAATCACATTTTACTGATTTAGTGCTTATTGAATTTCATATTTTGAGTAAAACAACCTTTTCGAAGGATATTTTTTGTAATTTACAAAATTCCCCGACTTATTCCTGTATTTCCCCCGGCCACTTCAAATTCCCGGCTAGTTTTGGTTTTCCCGGATGGTAGACACCCTTATTGAGAAAACTGAGATTACCGGCCCGAGGGTTCGTTGTACTGACCACATGAAACCTTCTATCTTCAAATGTTGTTCAAATGGAACACATGACTAAAAAAAAAAACAATCCTTGGGGTGACATAGTCACATATTCTAAGGCAGGGTGGTCCAAAAGGCGCGGCATCCCCGGCTCTATGAAAGTGGGGCCCTCACAGTTTCCTGGAGGTGGATTAAGGGGAGATCTTCGGCGACAAATGTGAAATAGCTAATGACTCAAATATAAATAGTAATAATAATAATAATATTTAGCACCGCGTCTTACTACCCGTTCGGGTTATACGCTTTAAGTACTAATTACGCTAATGGATTAGGAATTGGGAAGGTTGAATTAGAGGAAGTGAACCTGCGTTTGCGTGGAGGGAGAGTGGAAAGCCATTTAGGAAAAACCACCTCCTGTTCACCCGACCAAGATTCGAACCTCGATCTCCCCGTCCTAAGCAGTCTAGCTTCAACACGACAAGCGCGTTAGCTAACTATAAAATATAAATACTTATTTAAAAAGGTCACAATTGTATTTTACTATGCATTTATTTGATTAATATGTAGGCTCGTAAATATATATTTAAAATGCTAAACTGTTTTGTGAAAAAACCTAGTTTATGTGGATTTAGAAACGCACGAAACTTACCAATAGGTGTGATAAGTGAGTTAATAGCTTCCGTCGACCCCACATTTTTTGGCCAAACATCTTCGGAGGTAGTTTGAAACCAATAATCAAGGAGGAGTAGCCCGGGTAACCGCAAAATAATAGATATAGTTTTTTCAACTTGCTCCTCCTTCAGCTTTGCGCCGACTTTTTGAAGGTCAAACATCTTCCATACATCTGAAACTGATTAACCAACAGTTATTCTTTGAATACAACTTTAACCAAATACTACGGGGAGATCGGGGTTCGAACCCTGGTCTAGCGTACTGATGGCGGTTTTTCCAAAATTGTTTCCCACTCTCCCGTTAATCAAACATGGACACACCCCTTCTAAATTGGACATTCATATTACTACCCATTAGGGTTATATGCCTAAATACTAATTGCACTATTGGGTTATGAATTAGGAAGGTTTAATTTAGAGGATACACACTCACATTTGTGTGAATAGAGAGTGGAGAACCATTTAGGAAAACCACCCTCAGTGCTCCCGACTGGAATCGAACCTCAATCTCCCCGTCTTCGGCAGTCTAGTCTTAACACGAGAGTGGTGGATTAGACTACACAGCCCTCGAAGCGGGTCTCTCTAAGATAACTGTTGTCAAATCTCCTCGCTCTCAGTTATGTCTGAAGGTGGTGTGCTGGGGTAAGAAGGAGCTACTGGACAAATCTCCTCGCTCTTAGTTATGTCTGAAGGTGGTGTACTGGGGTAAGAAGGAGCTACTGGACCAAATCTCCTCGCTCTCAGTTATGTCTGAAGGTGGTGTGCTAGGGTAAGAAGGAGCTACTGGCAACCTCAAATAGCCAGGGGTGTGAAACTTTTCTTACATTTGAGGGGAGATGACAACGCTGTTTCTCAATAGTAGGGGCCTAACCATCCAGTTCCCTCAGCGACGATACCAAGCATAGAGTAATTACTACATATGTGTACAGTCTGAATTAGAAGTAAAATTAGAAAGTGTCAACAATTTCTGCCCTCTTTTATGTACTAGCCCAAAAGCATCCATTGACAGAATGGAAATCTAATATTAGGGTGACATTTGCTAATTTTGCTTAAATATTAGAGAAAGGTAAGAGTGATAAATTGGTCACATCTGCTGAAAGGAAGCTTCTCTTTCTTCCAGAAATCATCAGCAGGTAGCATCTTAATATGTGAGCGAGGTCGTTTGCTTTGTGAAAAGTTGATTTAAAAGTCCTTATGGATTAATGGAAATTTAAAAAATATCAAGATTGAAGGAAGTTATTTTATTGTTAGATCAAAATTTGAGTCTACTGATATATTGAAGGAAATTGTTTTGTTGTAAAATAAACAACATTGAGACTACAATGAATCTAGGAATTTGAAAATGAAAAATCTAAACAAGTACTCACACATTATTTAGAAGCAATTAAAAATAAATTAAAACCCCTTAAAATTTTGGACACTATTTTCCAAAGATTACCCTAAATAATTGTTTCGCTCACAAGATGGTAAACAGTGCCTTGAAAGAAAATTTCTATTTTATTACCAACATAAATCAAATAAGTGTTTAACTAAAGGAGCGCTGTTTAAGTTTATATATATATATATATATATCATTTAAAAGATCAGATGTTCTAGTAATTTGTATGAACCTAAGTTTTTTTTTAATATGATGCTTTATTCTATTTTGTACCTAGTTTATTGCTATAGTGCAAACTAAAAAGCAAACAAAATTATTAATAGTTTAATTTATTAAAAATATAGCATTAAATTAATAGTATAGTAATTTTCAAAATCTCGAAACAATGGTTAACAATGTGCTATTGCCATGTAACTAAATAACTCTATGGCCTTAAGGAACTCAAAAGTTAATGGCCAGCAAAACGTAAGCAAACCCTATCCTGATACACCTCCATCTAATTCCTAACATTATAACCATTCTCCTTTTAATATATTTTCGTATTATCCTTTCATCGATGTCCTGACCCTCCAAGGTGTTTTGTATCCTCAGCTTTCCAAATTAAAATCGTAAGATCCATTTACCATAGCCAATACGTGCCATGTGACCATCCCACCTCAGCCTACATTCCTTAATAATTATCCTATATTTGAACATGGCTACAACCTATAAAACTTTTGATTGTGTAGCTTTCTACATTCTCATATTAGTTCATACCTCTTATGATTAAATATCTCTCCCAGCACTTGATTTTCAAGTGATTTAATTTTGTATAGCCTATTCATTCAACTATTCGTAATCAAAAACTGTTTCCAGCCTGCGACCAGGTCATTTTAGTAAAACGCCTTCATCCTCCTCCCTCCTTCCACCATACTTTCTCTTTTAATTTCTTACATTCTTATCCTATCACGTGTACAATTTCTATTATCTGCTCCTCCCATCTCTTTCTTACCCTCCCTTGCAGTCTTTTTCCAACATCCCTTCATTTCCATTATTTTATTTGGCATTGTCTCCTTCGCCATCGTCATTACATTCCCATACTATCTCAGTCTTACTTACTCTAATATCTCATGTACTGACTCCTCTTTCCCGGATAACTTCATTCCTAATCTTGTTTCTCCTTGTGGCAACTAACATGTTCCTCACAAACTTCACTCCCATGGCCTCCACTTCCATAGTCTTTCTTACCTTCTTTATCTATGTTTCTGATGCATGTGTGACAATGGGTAAAAAGTACACCCTTTACAACACTTCCTTACACTTCAAGGGCACTTCTTTTCCCCATGGCAAGTCTCTTGCTCACCTATACAAAAATTCTTCCTGATGCCCTCTTCTCATTAGATCTTCTCTAATTCCACCTTTCGCCACAATCAAGCTCCCAATATGTTTTACGTTCTTTGGCTATAGAAGCGAATATTTTTGGTCTATTTTTACATTTTGATCCAAGGGGAACTTTTAATGCGCATAACGAACTACTTTTTGGGTATTAAGTCCTAATCCTGGTATTATAATGTAGCATATGTATTTTACTAATCTTCTGTGCTGTATAGTTTCTTTTTACTTCGTATTAGTTATGTTTTTCCTTTTTTAAATATGGTCTTGGTGAAAAGGGGGGGGGGGTGTAGATCAAGTTGCCCCTTTTCCCCATACTTGGTTGCGTTACAGGCCTATCACCAGTTTTTATTAAATCTGACGGGAATGAATCAATAGCTGGAGCTATGTAATTCTTTTAAATTTCTATATGACTATTCCTCCAACTTCATTAATAATAGGTTCTGGAACCTTGATTTCAGCTGTATAATGTGTGTTTATTTCCACCTGTTGGATTTCGTGCACATTCAGTTATACAATCAAATAAGTTTTCCATCCATCTTAAATACCCTGTCTGCGTTTGCAAGTATATTATCATTGCTGTCCCTAGCAACATTTTATCTCACCTGAAATTCCTTTTTATATTACCAAATAAATTTTAAAATATTAAAATATGTTATTTTCATATGTATACTAACGACATTTTCGCTTTATGAATTAGATTGGCTTTATTTTTATTGGTTGCTATAATTTAGATTTATTTTGTTGTTGGTATTGAAACAAATGAGCGTCACGTTTGAAAATATTTAGATTAGTTGCTGTTTTTTCTCTCGTGAATCTAAGATATTGTTACCACCGTCAAGTTAACAAATTCTGTATAGGTCTATTTATATAATACACAACAGTGTAGGCTTAGTGTCGTGGAAGTTTGGCAGCGTTAATTTAATTGATTTTAAAAATAATTTTGTGTAGGAACAGTATTAAACTTAATTTGGTGCTTCGTGTCAAATTACTAACATGTTCATACTAGTAACAGAACGAATCTTAAATGTCAAAACAATGTGCCACAAAACATGCCTTGGTTTTGGTTTTGAGGTGAGATACATGTTATTAATATGTCGCTAATAATAAGAACCAGATGCCAGAATGTAATTCCTTAGTATTAATTCTGAACCCCGCAATTGAACCTACCCTTAAACTTTCTTAATTAGTTTAGCCTAGCTACATTCTTTGAATGTAGAACTGAAAATAACCATACCTGACAACATTTTAATATAAATTTGGCACAAAAAGAGAAAGGGTTTAAACAATTTAGCTTGTGTTATAAAATGATTAATTAGTTAATTTGGGAGCCAATAAAAATAGCTTTACAGCATTCACACCATGTTATTTACGGTGTACAATTCGCACTGTGACAACTTGACATAGAAATAACCAGAAACTATAAATTATAAACATCCAAACTTTTATTAGCTTTAAAAAGGGTGACCCGGTGGTCTAGGGGTAAGGTGTCAGACTTCTGTGCTGGGGGTCCGGGGTTCAATCCTCGGTCCCGGCACAGATTTATTTATCTGATTACCAAACCCTTCCTTCACCTCTGACAAGACATCTTGTGAATGTGGGGAATGCCAGGCCTCCACCGTGGTTCGGATTCCACGTTAAACTGTAGGTCCTCCATTTCATCTCACAATCACCCTACCATTACACATTAGCGTAAGTGCGTATAACCCGAATGGGTAGTAAGACGCGGTGCTAATAATAATAATTGGCTCTAAATTTGCTCAGACATAGAAGATTAGGTTAGGTTGGGCTAGTTTGTGACTTGGGCTTTTGTGAATATTCATTTTTCAAGCCAATAACTTTACAAGGAATATTTATAGTTGCATTTCTGTAATAAATCCACGCACAAGCCATAAATAACTAGTTGACAAACAATTTGTTTAGAATTAACTTAGGCTACCTACTTTATTTTGTGAAAAAAACTTACAATAACACAAATTTGAATTTTTAAATAAATCTTAAATAACCATCCAATTTTTTTTTTTCTTTACTGGACAAAAGAAAATATTGAGGGACTCTATATGCTATTAAATCATATCTTAAATTTGAATAAAATAAATGAAACTAGGAATTTTTGAGAAAAGTAATTGCTGATCAAGTCGCCTAATGTAACCCTAAAGCATGTTTCAGTTTTAATTACGAAGTTGAGTCGCACAACTTACACGCAATCATGATTTGTGCTTCTTTCATGTAAGCTAAACTATTTATTTTTGTTATGTTCTATGTCTTGTTGCATGCTTATTTTAAATAAAAGTTATAACACCTATTCAAACACTGCGCTAATTATTACAACCAGTCCTGCCAACTTGTTTTTATGGTGGTAGGGGCGAAACTATTTTCAGGCATTTTTGCTTACGTACCAGGATCACGTTGGGGATGTAGGGGACGTAAGACAAGGCCAGTGTTTTGGCGGTCCTCATAGCAAACAAATCTGTTCGGCAAAATAAATCAAACATGGCTTCTGTAGAAACACATAACTTAGTTTCCTCCACTCCGTTATATCAACAGTTGTTGGATATCTGTCATGAGCATAGCGGCATTAGATGACAAACCTTTTAAATTAAGAGAAAAAGTTGTCATTAAATTCCAGGACACCTTCGACAGATATTCAACATCTGTTGTTATCACTACGTGAAGAAAATTAAACTCTTATGTTTCTAAAAAAAAAGCAAAATTTTATTTATTTTGACCAAAAAAAATATGTTTTGCTATAAAAACAGCAAAAAACACTGGTCTTTTCTTGCGCCCCCTCCCACACCTTAGTTATTGTTAATATTACAAAACTTGAATTTCTTACAATACAGGTTCGAAGAAAGAACAGTCAGGGTTAAAAATTGAAGTTTCAGGACATTTAGATAAGTATGACAACTCTAATTAATAGATGTGATAAGGGGTGATTTTTTATATCCTCTTCTCTTCTATTTTACGTTTCTATCCATCCCCCAGGACACATTTTTGGTGGGAGCATTGTTGCCCCCTCCTCCAATTTACCCCTGATTACAACAGCCCTGTTTTTTTATGTACTTATCAAGGCTCTTTTAATATAAACACATTTAATTGAATAATTATATTTTAGTGTATTTTGATTGTCAACTCTGAAGACAAGTGATTAAGTAAATTCAACAAATTTATCTTTCCTGCTCTGAAAGCATATGTTAATCTCGTATATCTTGACCTTCACAAACACTTTCTATGATCCTTGTTGCCTTGAACACTATTAGTTTAAATAGCTTAAAGGATCCAATCCTTCTGCTACATAAACTGTTACATAGGTTACTGATTTGATGCCGTTAAACAATTGTTTTCATTCCTAATCTTGTTTCTCCTCGTGACAGCTAACATACTCCTCACAAACTTCATTCCTAATCTTGTTTCTCCTCGTGACAGCTAACATGCTCCTCACAAACTTCATTCCTAATCCTGTTTCTCCTGGTGACAGCTAACATGCTCCTCACAAACTTCATTCCTAATCTTGTTTCTCCTCGTGACAGCTAACATGCTCCTCACAAACTT
>CABFVX010006864.1:12349-36046 GCA_902151425.1 Timema shepardi
AAGACAGGGATATGGTGTAATGAGGTGGACTGGATGAACTAGCTCAATACAGGGATAGGGTGTAATGAGGTGGACTGGATAGAACTAGCTCAAGATAAGGATAGGGTGTAATGAGGTGGACTGGATGAACTAGCTCAAGACAGGGATATGGTGTAATGAGGTGGACTGGATGAACTAGTTCAAGATAAAAATAGGATGTAATGAGGTGGACTGGATGAACTAGCTCAAGACAGGGATATGGTGTAATGAGGTGGACTGGACAGAACTAGCTCAAGATAGGGATAGGGTGTAATGAGGTAGACTGGATATACCTAGCTCAAGACAGGGATATGGTGTGATGAGGTGGACTGGATAGAACTAGCTCAAGACAGGGATATGGTGTAATGGGGTGGACTGGATAGAACTAACTCAAGACAGGGATATGGTGTAATGAGGTGGACTGGATAGAACTAGCTCAAGATAGGGATAGGGTGTAATGAGGTAGACTGGATATATCTATCTCAAGACAGGGATATGGTGTAATGAGGTAGACTGGATAGAACTAGCTCAATACAGGGATAGGGTGTAGTGAGGTGGACTGGATAGAACTAGCTTAATACAGGGATAGGGTGTAGTGAGGTGGACTGGATAGAACTAGCTCAATACAGGGATATGGTGTAATGAGGTGGACTGGATAGAACTAGCTCAAGATAAGGATAGGGTGTAGTGAGGTGGACTGGATAGAACTAGCTCAAGATAAGGATAGGGTGTAGTGAGGTGGACTGGATAGAACTAGCTCAANTTTTATCTGAGCTTACTGTATATTTGCCAAGACAGGAAATAACTAGGACTCGTGACGTTGTAGACAGGGGTGTGTTATCTTCAGACAAGTCAAATTTCTGAATAGACCCTGCTGTCTTAGGTTAAATACACCATTATATAGACTACCATAGATCTATTTAATCTAGAACTACCATAGTCCTGGCGTGTGGAACTAGTCTGGTAGGCATAGACAGACTTGTGCAAAATGTTACATCACCATTTTTGCTGACTAACACTATCAAGTTAGCACACAACAAAGATTGTAAATTTAAGCCCTTACTAAGCTCTGGGTGTTTTTAAATATGTAATATGACTTGACTTGGTATTGTGATTTATTTTATCATTGTTGATTAATTTTAAATCATTTAACAAGAATAAACGTACATAGATATCTACAATATTGACAGGTGACCTGGTGGTCTGAGGGTAAGGTGTCAGACTTCTATGCTGGCGGCCGGGGTTCAATCCTCGGTCCCGGCACAGATTTATCTGATTACCAAACCCTTCCTTCACCTCTGACAAGACATCTTGTGAATGTGGGGAATGCCAGGCCTCCACCGTGGTTCGGATCCCACGTTAAACTGTAGATCCTCCATTTCATCTCCCAATCACCCTACCATTACACATTAGCGTAAGTGCGTATAACCCGAACGGGTAGTAAGACGCGGTGCTGATAATAAGACACGTTGCAATTTTAAAATGTCCACCTTATGGTTGAGACTACTGGGGAGATGTTGAATACCGAACTCACTGCTAGTCTAGTATCGTACACAGAGAAGGATAGACCTACACCAAACCCACAACCTCCGGGTTAAAATGTTTGCGCTCTGTGGAAGAGCTTGAGTCCTTAAACGCGGGTATCGCTGGTTGCCATCAAGGGGTATTTTAAACATAGCTTCACCAGAGAGAAGTAGACATATATTCTTGTCGAGTCAATCGGCCTGCTTCCACAAAGCTAGGTTCAGGAATTGACCCAACCTTCTCTTCATATGACCCTACCTCACAAAGAGACTTCACATTACAATTACAATAATCTCTTTATATGGAGCATGTTAAAAGTGAGTTGTTTAACGAGCGTACACTTGTAAGTGCTTTTATCGCTTAGTGTTGATGGACTCGACACAGCTCAAGGAGTGTAAGACCGAGGAACTGGCGTACCTTTGTCTGTGGCCTAGAACTAATTTTTGAAAATAGAGGTCCTAGTATCGGCAGATACATAATTACACAAAATTACACAAAGCTAGTAGTTAGTTGTAACAATGAACTAGAGATTACTATTTGAAATGTTTGCCCTACTTTTTTTTTATCTGAGCTTACTGTATATTTGCCAAGACAGGAAATAACTAGGACTCGTGACGTTGTAGACAGGGGTGTGTTATCTTCAGACAAGTCAAATTTCTGAATAGACCCTGCTGTCTTAGGTTAAATACACCATTATATAGACTACCATAGATCTATTTAATCTAGAACTACCATAGTCCTGGCGTGTGGAACTAGTCTGGTAGGCATAGACAGACTTGTGCAAAATGTTACATCACCATTTTTGCTGACTAACACTATCAAGTTAGCACACAACAAAGATTGTAAATTTAAGCCCTTACTAAGCTCTGGGTGTTTTTAAATATGTAATATGACTTGACTTGGTATTGTGATTTATTTTATCATTGTTGATTAATTTTAAATCATTTAACAAGAATAAACGTACATAGATATCTACAATATTGACAGGTGACCTGGTGGTCTGAGGGTAAGGTGTCAGACTTCTATGCTGGCGGCCGGGGTTCAATCCTCGGTCCCGGCACAGATTTATCTGATTACCAAACCCTTCCTTCACCTCTGACAAGACATCTTGTGAATGTGGGGAATGCCAGGCCTCCACCGTGGTTCGGATTCCACGTTAAACTGTAGGTCCTCCATTTCATCTCACAATCACCCTACCATTACACATTAGCGTAAGTGCGTATAACCCGAACGGGTAGTAAGACGCGGTGCTAATAATAATAATACAATATTGACACAGTTTCATTATTGTGAATATTTAATGGTTCTAGTTTCTATCCTCACGGGTAGTTTTTATTTATTCAACTGTCCCAACTCAGTGGATATCTGTAGTAAAATATACATCTATAAAGTTCCCAAAGACAGAACTTGGGGAACTAATTAGTTTTCTATTCTTCTCTGAATCTATCATGTGACAAGCATCAACTGATTATCTTCCATTTTCCTCAGTACTGAGCTTATTATTTTGTTCTTTTTTAGCCTCGTCCTTTCTTGATATCTGCAAGCATTCCGAACCTTCCACTTCCTCTTTTTTCCTCTCTTCCCCTCCATTATCCTCTTCATTAAACAATCCCTACGTAGTGTGAGGCCCGACCAAGACATTCTCTTTGTTATATTCCTTATCAAACTCCTTTCCTCTCTTATCCTTCTCAACACTTCCTCATTCCTCTCGGTGTCTATCCAGTTCACCACATTTAAAAACCCTCCACATTCCTTTGTTTCCTCTTTCCGACTGTCCACGTCTCAGATCCTTACGTCACCACACGAAACACTTTTCAAACCTCTTTCCTAACTCACTCGTGGGTTATTCCCGCTGTCTGTAATTCCCTCACCTTTCTATACGTTCTCTTACCCACGGACATCCTATTCTATAATACAGTGTGTCCAAAAGTAATGCATTCATTTTTCAGTCCAGATTCCTCTCAAATACTACGGTCGACCTCGAATTATATCATCTACGTGAACAGTTTCCAGCCATTGGCCAGGTCCCTCTTCCTCCTCAATGAACCAGTCTTCTCCTCTCTCCTCCACACTCCCTTCATTCTTCTTGGCCCCACTTCAATATCTGTCGTCTGTTATCTACTCCTCCTCCGTTCTCGTCACATGACTGTGCCACCTTGGTCATTCCTTCTCCATCCTGTCCTGCTTTGGTTCCTCCTTTACTCTCCCTCTCATTTCTCACAAATTTCATTTACTTGCTTTCAAAAATGGAACATCAAATCATACTTGATAAATTTGACCACTTCTGTGGTATTTTCGTCAGAGTTCCTGACTCCAGCTTCAGAGGTTCCGGGTTTGATCCCCGGTGCCTTCAAAATGTATCTGGTAACGAGGTAAAACTCTGCCTCGTGAAGACAAATGAGGAGCTACTTGAATTAGAAGTAACAGCTTTGGTTTAGAAAACTGAGATTAATGGCTGGAGGGTTTGTTGTGCTGAGACTACATGACATATTTTATCCGCAAATGTTGTCACCATAATTGCTAAAAGTGGCAGCCGCTCATTCAGTATAGCTTGCTTGTGGGCTCACACCATGGAGTTTATATTTATATAATTTTTTTTTTATCAGAATTTAAAGATAAAGCTCTTGGGGAGTTTAATTGATGATATATATATATATATATGTCTTTAAGATAAGTACAAGCCATTGTCTCTTAAGAGTCTCCAGTTCAAATACGGGTTGTCACATATGTGACGAGTGTGCTTGCTCTGTTTGGTAAGACGTCAACTAAGACATGTGTGAATTTATTTCAGGTTAGTTGTCACCATTCAAGGAGCAATGGCGGTCGGCCGAGTTGTGTTGACGTTAGTTTGCGTGTGCGCGCTATTGTGGACAGGCTCTGTCGCTCAAGACGACGAAGATGTTGTCGTCACGACGGAGGAACTGGTGAGCGTTGTCACTTTTATCAAATTGTTTGATTCTTACTTTTGATTACATAACTGAGGACGGGGAGATCGAGGTTCGAATCTCGGTCGGGTGAACTGGGGGTGGTTTTTCCTAAGTGGTTTTCCACTCTCCCTCCACGCAAATGCGGGTTCACTTCCTCCAATTCAAACTACCCCATTCCTAATCCATTAGCGTAATTAGTACTTAAAGCGTATAACCCGAACGGGTAGTAAGGCGCGGTGCTAAATATTGATTACAATAGCTACACAAATAATGACTATTTATAAACAAGTATTTTTGGAAAACATTTCATTCCTGAAAAATTATTTCTTACGATTCCATAGAAAACTGAAAATACATTCATTGATTGGTCTCATTCTGTGGTGAAAACCCCTTTGAATATTCTCGTAAACATTTGTGTCCAGACCTCGGTAAAGAATTATATTAATTTGAATTCATACCAATGTCATAGCTGTGTTTTCTTTATAATACATTAACAGTTAACCATTTTGAGCAGGATTGTTTTAATTTTACCCAGCCCAAAAAAAAAACTTCTTGTATTTTGCATATAAAGCAATTGTCTTGATATATTTTTTTAAATAGTTAGCCTATTTCCCTTGTAATAACCAAGATACATATTTGTTTAATGTAATTAATTAATTTATAACAGGTAGATTAGAAATGGAACCAAACAAACTTAGTTTGGGTCTAGATTAAACAAATATTATTATTCAATAGGCTACCAAATATATTTTCCCCTATAAACTAACACTCGAGTAAAAAGAGCAACAGGTCAGTAACTTAATGTATATTCCCCCTCCATTCCTCTTTCTAGACCTTTTACACAAACATTCCTTTTTTTCTTCCACCTGCTAACTTATTATAAACCATACCTAGTATTGTTGCCAAGAATTACATTGTTGCATCATTCGAATCTCGGTCGGGTGAACTGGGGGTGGTTTTTCCTAAGTGGTTTTCCACTCTCCCTCCACGCAAATGCGGGTTCACTTCCTCCAATTCAAACTACCCCATTCCTAATCCATTAGCGTAATTAGTACTTAAAGCGTATAACCCGAACGGGTAGTAAGGCGCGGTGCTAAATATTGATTACAATAGCTACACAAATAATGACTATTTATAAACAAGTATTTTTGGAAAACATTTCATTCCTGAAAAATTATTTCTTACGATTCCATAGAAAACTGAAAATACATTCATTGATTGGTCTCATTCTGTGGTGAAAACCCCTTTGAATATTCTCGTAAACATTTGTGTCCAGACCTCGGTAAAGAATTATATTAATTTGAATTCATACCAATGTCATAGCTGTGTTTTCTTTATAATACATTAACAGTTAACCATTTTGAGCAGGATTGTTTTAATTTTACCCAGCCCAAAAAAAAAACTTCTTGTATTTTGCATATAAAGCAATTGTCTTGATATATTTTTTTAAATAGTTAGCCTATTTCCCTTGTAATAACCAAGATACATATTTGTTTAATGTAATTAATTAATTTATAACAGGTAGATTAGAAATGGAACCAAACAAACTTAGTTTGGGTCTAGATTAAACAAATATTATTATTCAATAGGCTACCAAATATATTTTCCCCTATAAACTAACACTCGAGTAAAAAGAGCAACAGGTCAGTAACTTAATGTATATTCCCCCTCCATTCCTCTTTCTAGACCTTTTACACAAACATTCCTTTTTTTCTTCCACCTGCTAACTTATTATAAACCATACCTAGTATTGTTGCCAAGAATTACATTGTTGCATCATTGTTTTTCTTTATTATATCTCTTATTACTCCATTCCTTACTATATTAAAATTAAAATATGTTTTACTTGATCCTGAATAACTACCATATTTGAACGATTGGTTAAATCAGATCGCACATGGTACAAATTAAATTATGTTCTGCAAACTTTTGCAACAAATTATTTGTTTCTATTATTATTTTATTTTTCTAGCCATTTTTATATAATTATTAAAACACAAACATATGAAAAAAAAAACTGTTTGGATTTTTCTTTTTTGTGGGTCACTTTAAAATGCTTTTCAAACAAGAACTTCTAAAAGGCTGTGTTCTCTTCATAAGATGGTTTAACAGTCGAAACAAGACCATTTTATGATGTCACAAACGCCATTTTCAATTGTGTGCATGTGTTTTTTTTTTGCAAAATAAGAGTTTTAATTTTGAAACTAGTTTTTGAATGGTTCTTTCTCTAAGTTATAATAACATTTATTTTGGTGTTCGGTTATGACAAGATACAAGTGTGGGGAAAAAATGCTCCAAGGGAGCGCCCGGGTGACTATGCTCTCTCCAAGGGAGCGTCTTGAGTGCCCACGCTCAGTGTATATGCTCGCTCCCACAGAGCAACTTCCTAATTTGGTCACAATACGGGAATTAGGTCAAACGTTATAAAACAGAATAAAACACTTTCAAAATACATCCAAATCGATATAGTTACAAATAAACATGAATTATCATAATACCACTACGCCAGCTAACTTAGAAACATTCCTAACTTTATTGTTTGTTTGTAATAGGTAGGAGTAAAACTTGAGATGTCATGAAAATTTATAACTGCAACAATTTCTGTCCAAACCTCTATGTTGCGTTAGGAGGAGCCTGTGGAAGACGTCGCTTACACCAGTCCTACACCCTCGGGCAATGTATACTTTGCGGAACATTTTGACGACCTGAGCAACTTCAAGAAAAAATGGATTTTTTCCGAGGCCAAAAAAGAAGGCATCGATGATGACATTGCTAAATACGATGGTTAGTGCATTAGGTAGTTTGTTTCAGTATTGTTCCGGGGAACATTTCTATAACCGCAATATTCATATGTAACTAATGTTGTGGTATTTAGGACCCAATGTTTGTGGGTTCAAACCCGGTCGGGGTCAGGGGAAGTAAAACTGTTGATTGTGGCAAGTAGAAATTCTCGTGGTCTGATCTACGGTAACCAATCGAACACTGAGCAATTTTAGTTTTTAACTGGTATATGCCTATCACAAAAGTGAATATAAGACTTTTCAAAGAGCCGCACTGTTGTTCATCTGTAATAAACGATCTACAGTATTTAAATCTTTGAAAATCTCATTCATTTAATTTATTTGACGTATTTAACTTACACTTTCTGAACCAACTGATTATTAAATCAGCACACGGCTATGAATTAACTTAAATCTAGAACAAACACAACAACCAGCCCCCCGGCCGTTATCCATCCCTATGAAAGGGGAAACACACTTCATTGATTATAAATTCTTTTGACCATGCCAGGAATCGAATCCGGGACCCATAGCTCAATAGACAGATACGCTACCAACTGAGCTGAGGTGTCTGACTTGAAAATCTCACCTCGGTGTATATAACCAATGGATAGATCTTAGACCTTTCAAACTCTTATCTATTAGGCTTTCTGGAAAATAAACTTTTAACATCATCTGAATCTTGAAATGATTTTATTCATTCACACAAATCAGAAAACTGTGTCATTTGTGGATTTACTTAACACTCGCTTAAAATTATTCTAAACGAAGTTACTGTCCTCAGGCAAGTGGGAGGTGGAGTCCCCACAGAAAAACCCCCTGAAAGGAGATTTGGGCCTTGTTCTCAAGTCAAAAGCAAAACACGCGGCCATCTCTTCCCGCCTGGATCGGCCGTTCTCGTTTGTGACGAAGCCGCTGGTGGTTCAGTACGAGGTGACGTTGCAGGAAGGGCAGGAATGTGGGGGAGCGTACATCAAGCTCCTCTCCCTGGGGAAACAGACGGCAGACCTACGTCAGTTCCACGACAAGACCCCGTACACCATCATGTTCGGGCCGGACAAATGCGGCAATGATCACAAGGTAAAAAAAGCTCTGCTGGGAGTCTCCCCGGCTCAAAGCTTACGTAGTAACCAGAACTCCGAGCTCCTTCATAAATGGTGAATGTATATTTATTATTAATAACAAGTTTACTGCAGTAAAATTCTCCGATACAGATAACTTAATGGGAACCTTCTTTTGCATTGTGAATTTATATTTAAATAAAATTACGAATGTTGCTCCTAATTAATAAATAAAAGTATAAAATATTGTTGTATATGTTTTTATTAAATAATTTTGAAGTTACCCGCCTCGGTGGCGTAGTTGGCTAACGCTCTATTCGTGTTGAGCTCGACTGCTGAGGACGGGGAGATCGAGGTTCGAATCTTGGTCGGGTGAACTGGGGGTGGTTTTTCCTAAATGGTTATTCCACTCTCCCTCCACACAAATACGGGTTCACTTCCTCTAATTCAACCTTCCCAATTCTTAATCCATTAGCGTAATTAGTACTTAAAGCGTATAACCCAGACGGGTAGTAAGACACGGTGCTTAATATTATTATTATTATTATTATTATTATTATTATTATTATTATTATTATTATTATAACGATAAACTACGTTGATGGGCTTGTAGGTCATGACTTCAACCTCATTTGGTCTGGTTTTTCACTGGCAACTAAATCTTCACTAAATAGTAACAATGCACCTGTTCAGTTTCTTGTCGTGTTTCAGCTGCACTTCATTTTCCGCCACAAGAATCCTCTGAATGGGACCTTCACGGAGAAACACTGTAAGAAGCCCAAAGAGAGGATAGAGGAGCCGTTCAAGGACAAACTTCCTCACCTGTACACGCTCGTAGTCCGGCCCGACAACACCTTCACCGTCCAGCTGGACAACAAGGTAACAACCATTTCACTGGGGTCTGGTTGTTGCATTCATCCTACAATTATAGTTGGTTGAAAATCACCAATAAGCAGTATTAAAGCTCTAAAACCAATTTTACTTGAAAAAGTGAAAAAAAAAATCTTAAGGATTTTCGTCTCAGATCATAAATGTTTTCGAATATCCTTAATGATTCGAAAGCCCATCCCTAATTTAAATTTGATATAGTTGGGCAAGTATTGTGTGTAAAAACTTAGTTCAAATAAGGGCTGGTCTTATGACTAACAGATAAATATTGTTATCGGGAGGTTAACGTTAGCTATCGGCCACTTTATTATCTTACGCATATTATGAACTGAATTTATCTGTCTTATAGTTTATCTGTAGGTTAAATATATTTCTATACATAAAACGCAAGGTTGGTACTGTTTTTACTGGTGCGCGCATGCCTACAACCTGACTAGTAGCTTTAATGCTTAACATTTGTTAAATAATGGCGGCTAAACGAGTGTGAGTAAACAGATGGCATCACGTGTGGTGGTTACTTTCCAAACTGCCCTCGTAAATATATTTCCTTTTCCTGCTCTAGTATAGTGGGCTGTTATATGGAGAGGAAGGCATGTCAAAAGGTAGTGAAAATAGTTCTAAACGGGTGATAGTGATTGAATTCTAAACTCCTTGAAGGTGATTAACGAGGGCAGCCTCCTGGAAGACTTCACTCCCCCGGTAAACCCACCTGCTGAGGTGGACGATGTTGAAGACAAGAAGCCCACCGATTGGGACGAGCGGGAGAAAATCGCAGACCCGGACGCCCGCAAACCCGACGACTGGGACGAAGATGCACCAGCCACGATCCCCGACGAAAGCGCCACCCGCCCGGACGGCTGGCTGGAAGATGAGCCGGAGATGATACCTGACCCCAACGCTGAAAAGCCTGATGACTGGTAAGTTCTCGTATCACCTCTCTTTGCTACCACAATGTCCTAGGTTCAATCCCTTGGTAAATAAGCTATAGGAGGACCTGGCGGTCTAGGGGTAAGGTGTCAGACTTCTGTGCTGGCGGCCGGGGTTCAATCCTCGGTCCCGGCACAGATTTATCTGAAACCCTTCCTTCACCTCTGACAAGACATGTTGTGAATGTGGGGAATGCCAGGCCTCCACCGTGGTTCGGATCCCACGTTAAACTGTACGTCCTTCATTTCATCTCACTATCACCCTACCATTACACATTAGCGTGAGTGGGTATAACCCGAACGGGTAGTAAGACGTGGTGCTAATAATAATAATAATAAAATAAAGTACTCCAATTTGTTCAAAATACCTCACTAAACGGAAAGAGGTTTTCCTTAAGAAGGTAAACCAATTTTTATATTTTTGTTAGCACTGCCTAGTGCAGTGTTGTCCTTTGCCCCCCCCCATGCACCTGCGTGTGTTAAATGTACCAGTGCGCTCACTCGGTGCTTGTATTCCACTCAAAGAGCCGTGATTCAGAGGGTTGATGATCAGCTGACATTACAGTGTTGTGTTTTAAGGGATACCGACATGGATGGCGAGTGGGAGGCCCCCCTCATCCTAAACCCCAGGTGCGAGGGAGCCCCTGGTTGTGGTCCTTGGAAGTCTCCTATGATCAATAACCCTAACTATAAAGGAAAATGGCGCGCAACTATGATCGATAACCCTAACTATAAGGGCAAGTGGAAACCAAGACGCATACCAAACCCTGACTTCTTCGAAGACAAGTTCCCCTACAAGATGGCAGACATTGTGAGTAATGGCTCATATTTTCTTATCTATTTTGGTTTCTCGTTGTCAAACTGTCTTCATTTTTTTTGTGTCGGCTGCTTGCTGGGAAAACTAAAACATGTCGTTCTTAATTCAGAAAGGTCTGAGTAGAGTCAAACTCGAGCAGAATATTTCTAAAAAACTTTGAGTTTGAATATATTCATAGTTTTAAAATGGCAAGAGAATATATTTGTTTATTTTAAAAGTAAAATAGTAGGCCTATTTTTAAAATGTCATCAGTCAAAACAAACAAAAAAATGTAAATATCACATCTTTAAAATTTGAGATTAATCCCAACTTGTGAATTTGGGGAATGCCAGGCCTCCACCGTGGTTCGTATTCCACGTTAAACTGTAGGTCCTCCATTTCATCTCACAATCACCACTACCATTACACATTAGCGTAAGTGCATATAACCCGAACGGGTAGTAAGATGAGGTGATGATGATAATAATAATAATAATAAATTGAGATTCTAAAAATATATTAAAACAACATAACGTATTCCTAAAATATGAATGAGACTCATTTTTATATATAGTAAATATTTTTGAAAAAAAGTTTAGGAATGGAAATAGGCCTATTGGTTTTTAAACTTCAAATAACGGTTAAAACACGATTTAAAAGTAAAAAACACTAAAATGAAAATTTATTAGTGGCTACATACAGGGACAAGTCGGGGAATTTTGTAAAATATGTTTAGTAGCCACCATGACACTGAACAGTGATTGATAGTGAAGAAAGATAACATGAAAGGATAGTTAGGTTAGGTCTAGATAGAAACATACACTTCGTTCTTCATTTATTATGACACTTCCCACATCTTCAAACTTCCACATTGTTTTGAATTCTCCGAAATATTCCTTTTTATTAATGTGTCTCTACATATATATTTATAAACTCTATTTAACTAAAACCTCTGCTATGATACGAATCCAGATAGCCAGTGTTTAGTTTAGTCAATTGTCCAGTTTCTTGCAAATAAAGTAATTAATAATAAGTAAAGATTATGATGATATTATTTACTTGTTTGTTTAAGGCTGCTGTGGGTATAGAACTCTGGTCCATGTCGGACAATATCTTGTTTGACAACATCATAATCACTGACGACCTCTCGGTCGCGGCCAGATGGGCTGCCGACACTTTCCAGATCAAGCGACAGAAGTTTGACAAGGACGGGGTGAGTCAAGTCACACTGGGACGTAACAAAGCTATCACAATTAACAATTTTAGTTGTGTGAAAATATATCTTTTGAATCTCAAGTCATAAGTTTTGTATTGAATTGTATCTGAGGCATTGTAACATCTTCATTGGGTATATTATAGTTTTATTTTATTTAGTTTATGCACTTGATAAAATCATTGGCGATTTTGGGTGGTGAAAATGCTTCACCTGCGTATCTTTACTGGTGCTACAGTTGCAAAGCTTATTTAAACTTGAAAATGGAATGGCAAGGCGAAAAATCGAGAAAATTGTAGGTCCAAAATTTCATTTTCAAAACACAACTCAAAATAATTTTCAGATATGCCTCGAAAATTGGTGTGATATGTTATCTTTTAAATGTACTTTTGTAGCTAAACATTTCTATTAAATGTGCAGCCCTTGGTGCTGAACCTCCTCGTATTCTTTAAGGTTTAGTCAGTAATATTCACAAAATAAACTGCCTTAAGGCCCTTGGCCCGGTCGAGTGCAAGTCTAAAACCTATTTAGTGGGAGGGTGAAAGGCGTGGCGTGGCTTCACAACCGACCAAAGTATCCTTCCGCGCCAACAAGAACATACGGATCACGGAAACGGTAGAAGCGCTAGCTACCAGACAGGTCTTGCGGAGAAATCACATGTTTGGAAATATCAATTTTCTCGAGAACGAGTGAAATTTTTATGTTAATATTTTCAACATTTCTTCTAAGATAATGTATAATTGTTTGTTAGGTGTTACATTTTCTTATTTTTTGTTGTGAAGCCGGCAGTTTTCTATTGAAAAATGTAAATTTTTATCAATATTTGATCGATGTTAAAATCACAGAGGATGTGTGTATATAAAAAGTATAACTATATCAACATGCTTCTATTCTTGAAGAAAACCATTCGTTCCCGTGGCTCTACATTTCCACGCCAAATGAAAATTTGACTTGCTACAAATTTACCTCTAAGTATTGAATTATGATAGAATAGGGCAAAACACTCTCCTCTCCCTCGCGGGCCAAATGGCCCGTGATTCTACCATAACGAATTAGTCTTCCTTAGTGGGAGGGTGTATCAGGGAAACAAACAGTTGAAACGGAAGCATTTTAACAGTCGGAAACCACTGCTTACTGCACCTAAGTTAACTCACTCTGTTGGTATAGAAAGGGGTTTCAATTAGTGTCGGAGGAAGGCCTAACAACCAGGGCTATGGAGTCGACTCTTTCACAAATGTCATTAGATTAATTAGTAATAAAAATCTACTATAGTAAAATTTTCCAATACATTGACTTCATGGGAAGCTTCTTTGATATTGTATATTTTTATATAAATAAATTTGTCAATTCAAATTACAAATATTAGTTCTAAATAGTAAAAAAAAGTAAACAATTAAAATGATGTGGTTACCATATTATTATAAGTTTTTATTTTGGAATCTGAATCGTTACATTTTTACCGACTCCACAGCTGTGAAATATTGAACGATACGAGTTTTTAAACCACTAATTACTTGTTTTCACTTGTAGACAAATTCATTTTTTTAGTGTATTGTAAGGCAAGCGACCACTTATTACGTGTAAGGTTGGTGTGAGTGTTTAGGGTACCCTCTGGGACAAGATGATGAAGTCGATGAACTACAAGCCGGGCTGGTGGGCCCTTTATTTCCTGTACTGCACGGTGCCCATCTTGGGTTACGGCTGGTACTTGTGGAAGAGAGTGGCAGAGGTACCAACCGTGGTAGCTTCCCTCCATTGTAGATCTGCTTGTTCCCTAGAACCCCCACCAGAGAGCAGTAATATCAGCGGGAAGGGATGACCACATGATATTCTAAAATAATAACTGTAGACAAGATGTTATCTTGAGAAAAACTGTAGTTATGGCTCTAAACACTTGGGTTATCGTGCCCCTAATCTTTTATGGATTTGTGTTAGTAATTTAATAGACAGTGTAGAAACACCACAGTAATGAGAAACAAGTGATAGTGAAGGAAGACTTCCCGAAAGGCTAGGCCTCGATAGGAACAAATGCACTTCTCTTTCCATTTCTTCTTACACTCTTACACTTTTACACTTCCACAGTTACACATTGTTTGAATGTTTGGAAATATTCCTCTTTCAGATGAAGAGAGACCCATAAAACACAAAGAAATACTTGATCTAGAACTACACACTAGAATAATTTTCATTTTATTTTTATCTTTTTTTTTTATTCTAGACACATGTGGTTCCATATCATATTTTTCTTTGTGTTTTATGTGTGTCTTCAAATGAAAAATGAGTATTTCGGGAATTCAAAACAATGTGCATCTGCGGAGGTTTGAGGACGCGTGAAGTGTAAAATTGTAATAAGGAATGAATAGAGAAGTGTGTTTGTTCCTATCTAGGCCTGACCCGACTCTCCTTTCAGGTTGGTTTCCTTCACTATCACCGTACAGTGTTGCCACACTGTCGTTATTAAAGATTTCCTAGCTATTGGGCAACTAATTCATTTTATTAATTTAATAACTAATCAATGAATTTGTTCCTATTCTTGATGAACGATTGTCTTCCAGCCGATCATATAATATGTTCACCAGTTAGCGCGTTTAGACTCATTACACCAGCAACTAGCGAAGGATGGCCCCCGTTACGAGACAAACCGGGATAGCTCAGTGGTACAGCATTTGTGAGCATAGCCAAAGAGCTTGGGTTCAATCCTCGTTTGCAGTTTTTTTTTATACCAACACTAATTTTAGATGGAAATAGCAAAAAAAAAATTAAGAAAGAATAAACATTTGTGTGTGTTTTAACTATAAAAAAAATGTTTATTGAAACCTTGTAGCTGTCGAATATAGAATTTGACTCTCGAATAAAAGTCAAAGTGAAGTTGGAAGTTTTTGAATCTTCGTTACACACTACCGGTAATGTTTTGTAATATTATTTGTACTGTTTACCATTTAAAATCAAGTTTCAAGAAGACGTCACCTGGGAGCCCCTGCTATCTTAAGAGTGCTTGTCACCTGGGGGCCCCTGCTATCTTAAGAGTGCTTGTCACCAGGGAGCCCCTGCTATCTTAAGAGTGCTTGTCACCTGGGAGCCCCTGCTATCTTAAGAGTGCTTGTCACCTAAACCTGTATAGATCCTGTAGTGAGTTATTGTATTGTAGGAAAGCTTGTTCACGCGCCTAATTAATTACACCAACGAGCAGCCTTGGCTGTGGGCTGTCTACGTTGTGTTGGTCGGCCTGCCTATTGTGCTGCTCCTGGTCTTCTGCTGCGGCTCGTCTTCACAGGTGAACAAACTCTATAAACTAAATTCAATAAACATTCAGGAAAGGCTGTTAAAGTCGGGATGAATTCGGGGATTTGAGAAAATTTAAGATTAAAGACTCAAATCCCTATTAAAAAAATTTGCTTACATTATTTTTAGTGAAATTTGTTCTAGAGCTCTAATACTGCTTATTGGTGGTTCGAAACCAATTATAATAATAGGATGAACTCAACAACCAGACTCCAGACTAGTAATTTAACACTTAACTGAATGTATGAACGTTATAATGAACGGATAGTAAGAAATAATGTTAAAATTTAGCTCTTTGTATTTTATACTATTCTATTACATTTATATTTTTTCCTCTTATGTTCAGAATTTTTTCCAAGATTCGAAGTCAAAAGATAAATGGGAAATTTGGGATTTGTAAAAGTGTATTTGACCCAACTCTGGTTTTAATATTTGAATAATTTGTCGAGGCGTATAATAAAAAAATACCAGGAGTTTTTGATTGACATTAGGGGTGCTCAGATTATTTAATGTTATCAATGACCTGAATTTACTCTCTTATTGTTTCATTTTCTCCCGAGTCATCGATTGTTTCCAGCCTTTGTCCGGTTCAGTTTTGTAGACAATAAGCAAGAAAGTGGTTGTTTTCCCCATCTGTAGAATGTATTGCTGTATATTTGTTTAACTGCCCCCGTGATCCATTTTAGCTCGTTCTTATATTATAGTACAGTAGCCCCATGGCTTCTTTGGTGGTGAATGACAGCGTACAGCTGACGGCTTTGAAAAGTTACCAGACCAAATTATTTATCCCTACGTCGAACCATATGATCTGCAAAAATTCGTGTTTAGAAGCTGTCACTTCTGACAGTCAAAATGTAGGTATATACCTAAATGTTGACTGTCAGAAGTCAGTTGTGAGCTGTCAGTCAGCACCAAAGAAGCCATGGAGCTACTGTAGTTCGACTATTATGTTCATGTTTGATAAAGGTAACTATAATTTTATTATTTTGCTTTGAGCCCACTTTTAGTAAACAAAATTTGAAACTTCTTTCAAAAATGTACTCTCTCAATGTTAAAAATTGTTTTTGCCCACAAATGGTTTTATTATTATTTTGGTTGAGATTCAATATTGATCATGTATTATCATTCACCCACTTTGGTGGCTGCGTGGTTTAAGGTGTCATCATTCTTGCAGTAGACTAAACCGCTGATGTCCGGGAGATCAAAGTTTGAATCTCAGTCAAGTTTACTGAGGGTGTGATTTTTCCTAAATGGTTTTCCACTCTCCCTCCGTGCAAATGTTGGTACACTTCCATTAAATATAACTTCTTAGTTCCTAAAGACATTAGCGTAACTGGTACTTAAAATGTATAATTCGAGCGGGTAGTTAGACGCGATGCTCTATAATAAAAAAATATTTAAAATGAAAATGAAATAAGTTATAATAGTTAAAAACATTTAAAGAACAAAAATTTTAGGTTATGAACTATGAACTATGAACAAGAGTAATATAATAATATAAATTATTGAAAAAGCAATTTCAATTTCTTTCTCATTTATCATTTCAAATCAATTTTCTCTGTGTAACTTTAAATTATTTTTCATTTTTTTTTTGTACATTTTAATTTTTATTGTTCATAATTTTATCGCCAATAAAGTGAAACTTCGCATTCCTAAGTCTTATTTTGTTTGAATGGGACCAACTTTCGCGTCAATAAACCGAGTTGTATGTCCCAATGACAGGAAAAGGAAGACTTGCTGCAGGAAGCGGAGGCGAAGAAGACGGACGCAGTTTCTCCCGATGACGAGGAAGAGGGGGAGGAGGAGGAGACTGAAGGGGCGAGCTCTAGCCCTGGTGCGAGTGTCAACAGTGCTTCCAAGAGCCAGCTGGAGGTGGCAGAGGTCGAGACGCAGTCGGAAGAGGATATACTGCCTGAAGAGGACAGGGTACACTCAACAACACTTTCTAAATATATTCATACACTTTTAGTTTCAAATTATAGTTAAGGAAATACTGGGGGTCCAAATACCGCACATATACAAAATACCTCAAAAAGTGAATATATTTGGAAGAAGGTATAAGAAAGGTGGATAGAAACATATAAACAATTACCTCTTTGTCCATTGGTAGCAGTGTAAAGTGTGAACTGTGTTCTTCTTTTCATTGTAAAGGCCATATTGTGTTCATCCCCCTTTTATATATTTCTATCCACATTTCCTATACCTTCTTACAAATATAATTCCAAAAGTGAATAGAGGTTTTCCTATTTAAAGTATACTCTGAATATTTCCAAGAAACTTGCTCGAGAGCGACTCAAATGAAAAACTTTGAGCGCACAGACCCTCTGGTATTAAGCGTATAAATAGTTATTAAGTTATGTTTTGTTGTATATGTAAGAAAGTACAGGACAGCGAAATGGAAATACAGGAAAGGGAACAAACACAAAATGGCTGCTACGTTAAGATAAAAGATCACATCTCACACTTTACATTGCTGCCACTGGAAGACAAGGAAATAGTTTTCTCTTGGAGGAGAATAAATTGATTGCCATTACTAGTTTACATTCTATTGGAACTTGCAACACAACTTCCTAAATAAGAATAAAAAATATAGTAAGTTTGTAAAAATGATAAAACACTTAGATAGAAATATTATAAAGCACAAACACTGGAGATAAACTTTGGATACACATAGATAATATAATTATCATTGAGGTAAAGCTCCTTACACCTGTTGATGTACATTTGTTTTTTTATTTTGAAACAGTGTTGTACACATACCAGTAAAAAATATCATTTTTCCTCACAAAGAGACTCACTTTACTAATATTTTTTTGTATGTAGTGTTGGTCACATCTTAACCTATTGACCTCGATAACCTGGCGGTCTAGGGGTAAGGTGTCAGACTTCTGCGCTGGCGACCGGGGTTCAATCCTCGGTCCCGGCACAGATTTATCTGATTACCAAACCCTTCCTTCACCTCTGACAAGACATCTTGTGAATGTGGGGAATGCCAGGCCTCCACCGTGGTTCGGATTCCACGTTAAACTGTAGGTCCTCCATTTCATCTCACAATCACCCTACCATTACACATTAGCGTAAGTGCGTATAACCCGAACGGGTAGTAAGACGCGGTGCTAATAATAATAATGATAACCTATTGACGTATGTGTTGCAGGAGGTGACTTCTGGTGGAGGGGATGTTCCTCGTTCTCCTCGGAAGAGAAACGTCCCCAAAGTGGAGTGATTGTGCTCCAATCTAAACTGAAACATTTCAAGTGCAAGACTAGTAAATATCAACTTTATATTAATTGCCTGTGTGTCAAATATAAATAATGTTTTTGTTATGTTGTCTTACAATAGTCGAGCAATTCTCTTTTCCTCCGGTCTTGTTTTATTTGTATTTATGTTTCCTGTGTTTAGCGCCAGTGATTGCCTTCTGACACGATGAGCATTTTAGATTGATTCAAGATTATAGAAGCTTTTTAAAATTGAGTGCAAGTTGATGTATTATTTTTTTTAAATTGAAGTGAACAGTTGAAGTATAATGAAACAAATCGAATATTTGTATGCTTGTGAGAGTGTTTATTTAGTAAACTTAGAAATGAAATAAATTTGTTACTGAAAAATAAAATAAAATTTGAAAAGATTTAATACAAGATGATTATTATTAATATATTTATAAAAATGTAACTTACCAATCTTATTTGTAGTTTTAGTTGTGAGAATATATTTAAATTGCAATGAGATTATATTGTTATTTTGGGCAGCTTGTCAAGTATTATGGACAAATCGGTTTTCAAGACATGACATTACGGATGTTAGCATTTATGTTCTAAAATGTTATAATGTGTGGAAGAAATTGTGAGTTTCAAATAGCACATTGTTAGTCTCGTTCCTTGTCTCAAAAACATTAGCTAAATAGTTTTATAATAATGGAAAATTATAAAAATAAAACAAAATTAACTATTAAGTGTAAATTTAATTAATAAAACCCACCTTGTGGAAGAGGGTAAATGCAGAAAGGTGACATCTTCCTTTCTTTGGCATTATTGCCTTACAAAAACAAAACAAAAAAAAAGCGTGAAGGGCAATAATTACACTTTAGACAAACACTAAACTACTCCATTTTGGGGGTAAAAATAAATTTCCCGCATCTCGGGCTGTAGCTTTGCAGTATAAATATTTATGTGGGGGGAAAAAGTGAATAATAATGGTAACGAAATAACAGTGATAAAATATAAATGATACACAAAAATAATAATAATAAATCTGTTAGGAGTGTGAAACCATGTTATGGTAAGGCCTGGTGGTGGGCCAGTTCCTACTGTTTGAGTTGAGAACTCTTGTTGGTGATCGCAGGTTTGAAAGTTCTGGTTGCGAGTACCAACTTGTCCGGCTCTTTGATGATTGTTAATTCGCTGTCTGAGAGAACCTGTGTATTCAGCATTATTGGTTTATTTTTTTATCAATTTCCATTATTATAAAAATAAGTACTGTATTTGTTATTACATCTGTTTAACCAGATGTGCTTCGAATGGTATGATTTGGTTTTAAAATCCTGGATGTTTGGTTTTTTGAGGCAAAATGTTAAGATTCAAAAACAAAACTACTACCTACAAAACAAATTTGTATTTAATTTGTGTTATTACATTTTAAATTTACATTGAAATAACTTGTGTGCGGGTAAAGAGAGGAACTGTATCTTGCTGCTGTCGCAAATATATCGAGAAACTATAAGGTAAACCATTGTCTTAACAAAATGACGAGTCTCTATTTAAATGCATGTGTAAGTTTTCGCTCACTTGAAATGTTGAGTACAGATTTCTCGCTGTTTGAAAATTACATTTAAAGCTCTGTCGTGTCACCTCGGACAAGCGATTTCCAACCTTCTTCGATTCGCATCGCACCAAACAGGACGCTAAAATTGTGGTGGCAAATCTTCAGTATTTTAAGGAGAATTTTTATCATTAAAAAAAACTAATATTAAGATTGTGTTAAAATTAAAAGTTTGCTTGCTAAAATGATAATTATTTTATTTTTAAGAATAATGTTTACCTTGGATTTAAAAATATGTATTTTTATTGTTCTCCTAAACTTCCGCGGCAAACCTACCGACCCTTTGCGGCACACAGGTTGTGAAACATTTCAATGATAATATAAAATGTAAATTATTCTGTTTGAAATAGCTTTTTATTAATTATGTTTATTTTGCTAATAAAATTGTTTGATTTAGTATGAATTTACTTTGAAACTTAATATTTCCAAAGATCTGTAGGCACTAAAATAATTACAATGTGGAGTAATGGTAAACCAACTAAAAGTCTCAAAATGGAGGATTTATTTGTATGTGTATGCATGACAAGATTACTTTCCTCTTAATGATTATATTAAACTTTGGTTGTAATTTTATTGTTAAATTGTTTGCAGATTTATCACGAGCCTAGTCGTTATGTCTAACTGGTAATATTGGCATTAAAGAGATGACCCAACATTTAAGCTACTGTTGTTTTAATTACTCATTTCCTTCATCCTGATTGTTTAGATAAGAGATTTTATTTTCAAGCATTCTATTTATTTTATTTGGTTTTTTTGATTGGATTTGCATTTGAGATGCTGCTAAAGGAGCTAAAACACATATTTTTAGAGTGTATCTCGACTATAAATTGTGCCAATAAAGCCTTTAACCAAGGCCCATACCCCCCAATTGCTGGAAGATAAAAAGAATTCTAAATGAAACCGTTCTAGATGCTCTCTGAAGTGGTTTTTTTTATTGTAAAATAACCCCCAAAATGCCAAAGGCTAGGAAAATTTCTAAATATTTTAACACCTAGAAGCTCTGAAGTGCTTTTTATGGTATCACAGCCCCTTAATTTGTATTTGTACCTTAATTTTGATTTTGTTTGTACCATAAATAAAGCCATACGTATTTAGTTCATAAAATAGCGCAGGGGGTTGGAACACCCCCCACCCGCCCGCCCCTCGGGCTACAGCCTTGCCTTCAACCTCTATTGATAATTATAATAATAGTTGATTAATGTTAAAATAAATATATACATATTATTTTTAATATGGGTGTGGGAGTAGGAATTCTACTAGAGTCGAGTTTGAATAATATAAAGCAATAGTTGTACCGGAAATATTTTGAACTGTAAGTTGAAATAAAATGGACGTGGCAAACGGCTGATATAAGAAGGAAAGAGAAAGTCATAAGATCACTAGATACAGTTGGGATGGGGAGCAAAAGTTGGTGATGGACAACTTCCTCGTGGATGAAGAAATGAAAAGGTAAGCTATTAACACCAAGGGTGACCACAGGGTGTTGGTGGCAGATATAAAGGGATGTGAATGTAGGAGAAACAGTAAGAAGAGAACTAAAGGAACAGAGGTCTACATTGGACGTAATCTTTGCTATAAGACAACTGATCGGAAGAAGGTATGAATATGGGAGAGATTTGGTAATGCATTGCAAATTGTGATGTGATGGTAAGGACAAGGAAGAAGATGAGGTCTGGTAATAATATAAAGTTGGACAGAGTAAGAGAGGACAGCAGGGAGAGTTGTTCTATAGGTGTGTAATTGACCTTCTGTGGAGAGTTTCTCTCCGTGGATACAGACAGAAGTTGCTGGAGAATTTCAATGCCATTACATGGTGTTGCGAACTCACTCCTTATTCACCTCAGACAGACATTGTTGACTTTTATTGATATAGAATGGATATCACTACTCGTTGTTGGGAAATGTACAATTAAAACCAACTGGGAATACTCTGAGACACTGTAACTGTTAAGTAGCCTTATCAGTTCATTGACACCAGTTGCCAAAATAATGAACGAAATTTACTGAGTGGAACGAAACTTACTACCGTCATTTGAAAACATAATCGTTCCAGACTACCGGCAGTCCTGTAAACATTTTCATTAAAAAGATCTTCAGACGGACAAAGGAACGAAAACTGACCGGTGCAGACATTGGATTTGATCGATAGTGACTGGGGTCCAATAAACTACACGAATATCCGAACAAAATCTTTCCCAAAGTATTTTCTGACACTAAAAATAATTCCAAGTCCATTGTGGAAACAGAACTTAAATATAATAATTATCCCTTACTTCTTCAACAGTCTCAATAGCCGAGTGGTATAGAGCAGGTCATTCAAGTAAGCGATACGTGTTCTAATCCCCTCACTCCCATCAACTTTATTTTATTTTTATAACACTGGCAATCATTTGAAAGAATCTTATTTGAGATTTTTCTAGTGTGGCTAGACTTTTTCTCAGAAATTTATTTGACGATAATTTTGACAAATGAGATTGGCAAATAAAATTATGGCCCCGACGACCAAACCTGATACTAAGATAATGTTAGATTTAAGCTTTTGAAAACATTCTTCATCTGCGAGTACTAGATTAACGGGCCGTCATCGCAGCAGTGGCGCTCTCTTTTATATTTATGCCAACCGATCCCGGTGGAACTCTCGACCGAAGTTGCTGGAGCATATTACTGTTAATAGATGGCGTTGCGAATTCGCTCTTTATTCACCGCAGACAGACATTGTTGGCTTTTTATTGATATAAAATGTATGTTTTACCCGATTTGGCTAGCGTACAACTACCACCAACTTGCTCCTTAATCATCGATAAACAAAGAACCGCATTGTTCAGTGTAGCCATGCATTTTATTTTTTACTTTTCTAGTTTAAGATTTTAATTATAGTGAAGAGAAACATGTTTTTTTAAAGTCATTTTCAGTTTTAAAAAACAAAAATATTCATTAAATGGATTAAGTTGTATAATTCCCTTCGGAAATCAACCCCGCCCCTATACCTTACCGCCCTCAGCACTTCCAGAACTCGGAGTGGGAATTGTCCCAGGGCCATGTTAACCAGCTCCGAGTCAGTCATGGGCACATCCAGGTGTCTGCTCCTATCTAACAGAGTGAGGAAATGTGCCTCCATACTTTCATTCCCGCCCTCACCATATTCCATGGCATGTAAAGTGGCTCGGGAAAATCCTTGTTTCTCGAGCGACCAGTGTTCCTGCTGGAAAAAAAAGGACCACGAGTCTACCTCCTCCTCTACGCTGGACCACCGGCATGACACCACCCCCTCCAACGATGGAGAATTGAGACGCTTCTTCTCTCCTCAAGCAGCCTCCTGACCGTCCCACAGGCTACTTAACTTCTTAAGGTGGATTACCGGATACTTCCACGTGTTGTTGTTAAAATGAGGCTCTTGGTATGACATCATTTGGAAGCCTAGACGCGCACCGAGAGCATTTACCAGCCCTCAAACGGCCTGTGGT
>CABFVX010006865.1:0-17362 GCA_902151425.1 Timema shepardi
CTGGATATTTTAAGTTATACCTGACTCGGGGAGCGCAACAAAACTCCCGTAAGGCTGGGTATCTGTTATATCCTTGTCTGTGTCCTAGGGGGATAATGAACCAAGCATTATCCTCTACACCAAGGAGTCGTTGCCTTGAATCTCCAGGAATAGAAAGTCGCATCACCCCCCTTCCCCTTCCATGAAAAGTACCGTTGACAGTCACTCAAGCAAGTACGCCCTATGAAAGAGGACATGTTCAGCTGAAACGCTCAACTGGCCCGTTTAGAATCAAATATCTAGCACAGCGTCTTACTACCTGTTCGGTTCTAATATTTAAATTATACGTGAATTAGCCGAAATATTAGATTTTTCCTGTTAAATCCAAGCTTTATATAAACCGTCACAAGTAAACTACGCTTATTTTATTTCAGATAAATAAATAAAATGCATTATTGAAATTGTAAAAGAACAGTGAGTTTCTAATAAACTGCATGTAAAAAGCGAAAGACCACGAAATATTTACACATCCACACACCCTGTTCGTCGCCACCAGATTTGCTAAGGGAATGTATCTCAATTTTCCCGAGTTATGAAAAATATAACTTGTCACGGAATCAAACCCCCGACCTTCCCGTAACTAAAATGGAAACTCAATCGTAAATACCTAGTGTTCCATCACTATAGAAAGTAAGACATAGGGACTAAAAATTGTCTCGGAGGATAGATCGTTATACCGGTGATGGTATCCTGTAATAAAAATATTGAATGAATGTTATTTTTTCAGAGAACAATATTTCTGACCAATTAATAAGTGTTTTATCCATAATATAGTCTTCTGTATCTCTCTCTGCTAAAAGCAATATTACATTGTCCAAGATCAAACTTTCCACGCGCTCTCTTATTAAAATAACCAACTAGCACCAGAGCTGGCAATCGTACGATGCAAGAGTGGAATAAGTGATGAAATCATATTAGGTGTTAAAAAACAAGGGCCTCCTCGCTTATTTACCCAAGGCTGAATGTACCTTCATCTGCGTGAAGGGAGGGTGGGAAACCCAGAATATCTAGCATAGCGTATTACTACCCGTTCGGGTGAATGTGAGATGAAAATGGAGTACCTACAGTTTAACATGGAATCCAAACCAGGGTGGAGGTCTGACATTCCTACATCTTGTCTGAGGTGAAGGAACTACGTGCAAAATAAATTATTGTCATTGTACCTCAGCTTGGGTGAATAAAAAAAACTCGTTGTGCAGTTTGTGACTGAGAGGTGATCTGGTGGTCTAGGGGGTAGGGTGTCAGACTTCAGTGCTAGGGGATCCGGGGTTCAATCCTCAGTGCCGACCCCATTTCAATGTCAGTTAGTAGTTCCAACTTAACATTGGTCATCTTTAAAAAATGTAGAAAGTCTAATTTATAGTACTCAAAACACAAAGAGCGGAAGTATTCGAAGATGTTTTGCTAAAAGTAGAACATCGCTTAAAACATATACATTTTGATAATCTTCCATGATGAATAGAAAGAAAAAGGTACCTTTATCTGCATGGAGGGAGGGTAGGTTTGTAGCACTTGTTCACCATCATTCAACGCTAAAGTGTACCCCCATTTGCATGAGCAGAGCATCGAGCAGGCACCTCCATCCACGTCACTAGGTAGGAGCCGACTAATGAAATAACGGGATCTACAAATGGTCTTATGGACATATGTGTATTGCGTATGCGCAGAGACACATTACAGTAGTTAGGTCATTAAGTCGGCAAACCCTTTCGAGACGGCTATAAATAGGGCGCAAATAATCACAATAGGTCATTTCAATTTTGTAATCGACATCAGTGAACATCAAGATACGTTTTGAGTCGCTAGACAATTGTCTAAACTCAGGTATGTTTTTTAAAATAGTTTTGTATATTTTTAATGTTTTTTATTAATACATCTGTGGAGTACAATGGTGTTCTTTTTGTTAGTTGACGAGCCCCCGATGATTGCCTGGGGTGTACAACCTGAGGATCCCAATAGCATGGACCAGCTGATGCAATTTACAGAAAATGGGGCTTACAGAGCGGATGGTTTCTGGTTCATGGGTGTTTAATTAGCTGCCTACGATAGATTTGCCAGTGTTTTTTATTTTCTATAAATGGTAATTAATATGTATTTATTTAATTTCAGACTACTGGGATCTGCACGGTTTGGACGAGGGCCTTCTGGACAGCATAACGACGGGTGTGACAACATCGACCCCCCCAGGAGGCGCCCTTACTAGTCGGTGCCACGCACAACGCCACTGCATTCCTCGGGACTGCCCCAGGAATCCTCGCGCCTGCGCCCATATCGCCGCCACCCCTCTACGTCAGTGGAAATGCGCCACCCTTAGTTTGGGCAGATTTGGACACCCTTGACTGGCTGATATGTAAGTACTGTCTACAAGTAGCCACTAGCCTGAAAATATACTATATGTGTAGCTCTGTCTCACTCTCGAAAACACCGTTATATCGTCACGAGATCGAGCCCTTTTGTCAGCTGGAAGATTGTAATAGTTTGTTTAGTGTATACACTTAAAAACCCTGCTGAGCCATTGGGGGAGTCCCTGTTTCAATTCCCTGGCATAAGCGAAAATACTGGTAAAGTTTTTAAAATAAATGTTCTGACTGGTATTTTGTACATTTTCCCCGTAAATCATTTAAAGGGTTCTGGGTTAAAAGAGAGAAAATTATAATTGCCGATTTACAATGTGATCGATCAAATATTCAAGGATCACTTTAGTGTCTACAATATTGTGTCTGTATAGTAAACTAATGGTCACGGGTTCATTTCCTGTACAAAGGCAGAAAATTATAATCGCCACTTTAGACATTTATTAAATTCATGTTTAACCAAGAGTAAACAAAAGTCTGTACACTTTAATTTATTATTTGTTTGGGTTGTAAACAAACCCATTGGAATATTACCCAATTTAAGGAGAGAGAGACAAAACATGTATGTATGCAGTGCCCAGGGATACTGGTTCGAATCCAAACAGGAGCTGAAAATGAGAGTTTATTCTTCTTGAACTAAATTTGTGTCTGGTTGGCACTTACAAACTTTCCTAACGAAGATATGGCGTACTTTTTTTTTAAATTCCACTCTACTTGTACAAAAATATATGTTTACTAAAATTAATTGTTCTTATGAATATTTTTATGTGTGTTTACACATTGCAGACTGAATAGTAAATTGTATTTTTTCATTAGCTTTAACTCGGTTCATGTTTTTTTAGTTAAAGGTTGTAAATTTCCTCTGCAATTTTTATTACCGTCTTTTGTTTATCTTCTACACATAATCTTAAATGTTGTGCTTATTTTATAAACTAAAGTAACTCTTGTTACGGATACAGCTGAATCTAGATACATCTTTCAATTATTCAAATATAGGTGTCAGCTAGTAGCTTATGATAACTAAACAAATGTTTTTGAAACGCGTTGAAAACATTTTCTTAGCCACCACTCAGTTTAAAGAGCGCAGTTATAAACTCAAATTTGGCTCATCATTCACGTCAAATGAATGTGGCACCTAAGAGATCCCAGTTAGTATAGGTGAGCATAATTTGTGTTAAGTGCTGCAGGTTGTCTATCCCCTCATTATGCAGGCTTCAGAAACAACACCCGGTATTCTTGCTATCAATTCATGACGAAAATATAAGACCCCATTCTGCTCAAATATATATAATTTTATTTATTAATTTTCCCAGGTCGAAAATAAAATCTTAGGCTCTTTGTTCAATAAATCGCCACATGAATAACTGATTTAAGTAGTTGAAAGTATTAAAGAGATGAGTTTGAGGATCAACTCTTACCAGAGTAAACTAGAAGTGTTTTTTCACTCTCCCTCCACGCAAATGATGATGCACATCTGTGAATGCTGGTTTCAGCTAAAGCAATTATATCTAGGGAAAAATTCTAACATAATATACATTTTAAAGAAAAAATACGCACATGTTTGTAACAGTGCTTACTTTTACATGTGTTATAGTTGAATTGGAGGCCGGAAATGGCTGGACGACCCCCACAACACCACCACCACGGGCAGCGGTGGGATCCCTCCACCCCAGCGTAGCCACATCGCCACAGTGCCAGGGAGAAGGAGGTTCGAGCCCCAGTGTTCCCGCCGGCCAGAACATCTTCACCACGGCCTCTACGCCAGGGAGACGGGGTTCGAACCTCGGTGTTCCTGCCTGCCGGAACATCTTCACCCCGGCCTCTACGCCAGGGAAAAGGAGTTCGAGCCCCAGCGGTAGCACGGGAGACGGGGCCAGTGGAGTCGGCTACAGTGGGACCATCTTCTGCCCCACAACCGGGATTTAGTGACTCGGTAAATCAGGTAGACGGTACCCTGTCAAATGGTATCCCTCTTCGTATCGTAGAAGAGAGGATTAAACAATTGAGGCGTTTCTTTTATACTGGTAGAGAAATTACCGTACTTCTTGGTGATCCAGCAAGCGATCGTGACGCATTAAGCTGGCTTGAAGAACAAATTACTAATTTGCTCCATCGGCTGCAGGACCATGGCGTTAGCGCCGATGACCACGTTGTCTTGCTTTTGAGTAGCACCGACTCCACGTTGAGCCCTGTGTACGTTTTATTTAGGCGAGCAGACCAGCTAGATGCTAGAGTGGTGCTTGAAAACGTAAGTCGTGTGTTGCAAACTAATACTTTGTTTTTGAGTACAGCACCACTGTACGTTGAACTCTGCCACTTTAAGGAGCCTTGCGGGAGGGTTAGTCATAAATGTGATAAACTCTCTCCCGCAAGCACATATAGCCGTTATAACAAAGGGATCATTACGATTCAAAATGACAACACACTATGTATTGCCCGTGCATTGGATGTCGCTAGAGCTAGATGTGACAATAAAAGAGAACAAGGATGCATTGATGTGAACACCTTTAAACAAATCAAAGAGGGTCATAATATTCAAAAATACAAAGCATAAGATTCATGCCGTGATGCCCGTGTGGATCTTTTGAAAGGTGTTGGGCTCACTGAACTGAAACAATTTAAAACATACCTCTACGAATACAAAATCACAGTGTTTAGGGAACGTAGGGGGAGAAAGGTCCTATATGAGGGGCCTACTCCACCCGAACATTCCTTTAAAGGCTACATGGATTTGTATTTTCACGACGATAAGCAAAACCATTTTGATGTCATAACATCCTTGACAGCCGCATTTAAGTGTGTGTACTTTTGCCGTGAATGCCCTGTGCCGTTCAGTAATAAGTATGCGCACAAGTGCGAGTCCGCGTGCAAAAAGTGATACGCTAAAGCGGTATGTAGCGGAGGCCGATCTGTGGTCTAAAAAGACTGTGGGCGTGTGTTCACAAATCAAACATGCTTTGATAACCATAAACGTCCTGGTTTTTGCAGAGGTCACAGCTCGGTCTGTGATGTCAAAAAGGTTTGCTAGGTATGCGGGCAATTTTTCATTTTTGAAAGATCAAATTATTCAAAATAGGTGTTATGAGATTTTTGTAGAGTATGCGAGACCCATCGTCCTTTAGGTCATTTCTGTTATATGAAGCAGGCCCCGTCAAAGCCGTCACTGGAAAAGAGTAATTTCATGTTTGTATTATATGATTTTGAATGCAGACAATAAACGTTTCTTCAAGGTGTGACCGGCACGTACTTGCACGAACCTAACCTATGTGTCGTCCAAACGTATTGCAAGGCTTGCGTTCATATAGATGCAAATGATCATCATTGCAAAGACTGTGGGGGCGATAGGACTCGCATATTCAAGGTTGATACCACAATAGACCAATTTTTTGAATTTTTAGTGTAAATTAAGGATTAAAAATTTAAGGATATCACCCTCCTCGGATATAACGCAAAATCCTATGATGGAAATTTTATTTTAAAGTACATGATGGAGGTTAAAAAATGGACTCCAGAACTTATAATGAACGGTGGGAAAATCATGTCCATGCGTTACGGCCCGATCCACTTTATTGACTCACTGTACTTTCTCCCGATGTCATTGTCCAAATTGCCCAAAACATTTGGCTTGGACGAGTCTTTAACCAAGGGACATTTCCCCCATTTTTTCAATAAAAAAGAAAACGCAGGGTATAAGGATCCCTTGCCGCCAAAGGAGGACTACGGCATCGGCAAGATGTCAGTTGAGGGAAAGGAGCACTTTGAAAAGTGGTATGACGCGTTGGTCAAAGAAAATTATGTCTTTGATTTTAAACGCGAGCTGGAACTTTATTGTGTGAAAGATGTAGAGATCCTACGGAAGGCCTATCTGAAGTTTAGAGAGATGCTCATGGAGAAAGCAAGGGTGGATCCTTTCAGAGAGGCGTGTACGATAGCCGGAGCGGCCATGGTGGTTTACCGCTGATGTCATCTTAAGGAGGATACTATCGGTATTATCCCTAACGGTGGCAATCGGTGCGCAGCCGAACAATCGCAAGTCGCTGTACAATGGCTCTGCTGGGAGGCCCATCAACGTGGTGTCTCTATTCTTCATGCGGGTAACGGCCGGGAGGAATATGTGTTAAGGCGACGTGTAGACGGCGTTGTTAAAGCTGGAGATACCACCACCGTCTTCCAGTTCTGGGGCTGTTATTGGCACGGGTGCCTTCTCTGTTACCCTGACAGGACCACCCCTGTAAAAAATAGCCCCCACGAGACCATGGAGACGCGTTATGAAACGACCATGGCTTGTGTTGAAAAGTTTAAGAATGCCGGCTACACGATCGTAGAGATGTGGGAGTGTATGTTTAATGCGATGAAACGTACAGACAAGGACTTGCAGCAACTTGTACTTCAGCACGAGGTGTATACCAAGGAGCCTCTCAGCCATGGGGATGCATTCTTTGGCGGGTGTCCAAATTGTATCAAGCTCTTCCACGAAGCAGACCTTTCTTGTGGAGAGATGATCATGTATCCATACGTTTGCAAGTACAAATAATACCCCGTCGGCCACCCCAAAATTCACTTGGAACCAAATTGTCCGTCTATAGATCAAGTAGAAGGCATAGCCAAAGTTACAGTGACGCCTCCACGGGATTTATTCATGCCCGTATTGCCTACACGGATGCACGAAAAACTAATGTTCATCTTGTGCATGAAATGCGGGGATGAGTAAAACCAAGGCACGTGTCAGCACAACGACAAAAAAGATCGCTGGTTGGCAGGCATCTGGGTGATTGACGAGATCCGGAAACCGTTGAGAAAGGCTACACCGTTGAAGCAGTACACGAAGTGTGGGAGTACAATGTATCTGTTTACGGCCGTCAGAAACGTTCTGGCGGCTTGTTTCATGGGTACATTGATACTTTTTTGAAAATTAAACAAGAAGCCAGCTGATGGCCAGAGTGGTGTACCTCACAAGAGGAAAAGTTAGCTTATATTCAAAATTATGAGGAAAGGGAAGGGTTAAAACTCGATTTCGACTCTGTTTGTAAAAACCCTGGTCTCTGCACTCTGGCTAGACTTTTTTAAAATTCACTTTGGGGAAAGTTTGGGCAGAGACCCTATTTGCCACACGTAGCCGTTGTTAACGACTATCAGGGCATCCACAAGTACCTAATGGATCCGTACATCACCGTGGACAGCGTCATTGATGTAAATGATGAGGTTATATTCCTCAATTACAAGGATGCGCGTGTCGCGTTGCGCCCTAACCCTAACACGAGTGTGGTGGTGGAAGTGGCATGCTACACGACGGCTATGGCTAGATTGCATTTACACAGCATTCTTGAACAATTGGGGGACCGCATTTTGTATCATGATACAGATAGCGTTCCATTCACTGAACGCCTCAGTGATTGGAGTCCACCGACCGGAGACTTTTTAGGTGACCTCACTGATGAGCTTCAGGACTACGGTCCGGGAAGCTACATCAGTGCCTTTGTATCTGGTGGTCCCAAGAATTACGCTTACCGATTTTGTGTTGGTGGTGATCCTGCCAAAACAAAAACGGTGTGCATGGTTCAAGGGATCACCATAAACTATGGCAACCAGAACGACGTTAATTTTGAAGTTTTGAAAGCGATGGTTACTGAACAGGCTGCGGAACGATACATCCAGATACCGCACAAAATTGTAAGAAAAGGTCTTGCGACTGTATGTACCTTTTCACAGACTAAAGTCTACCGGCCCGTGTACACCAAACGTCAGATAACCGATGATTTTAATACGTTGCCGTTTGGGTATCAGAGTACTTGTAAACGTTCTCGCCACGAATAAAAGGTGATCATTTAGACGGGCTGAATAACTTTTTTTTTCTTTCACTCTAGACAGTTCCACTGACATATAATTTTTTTAAATATTTGAGATTTTTTTCATATTTTTTTCTGCATGAAAACAAGCATATTTTTTTATATTTTTTTATGCACCCGGGTTACTTTTTTATTCTTTTATTTTCCAGTACAGTCCTCCACCTACCTTATTTTTTCTAGTCAATTTGTTGTTTGTATATATTTTAATGATAATAAATTTTTTGTATATATATATATTTTAAATCTAGTCAAATATAATAAATTGTTTGTATATATATTTATTTTCTTTCTAGTCAAATATGATAAACTGATTGTATATATATTTATATTAAATCTATTCAAATATATAATAAACTGATTGTATAAATATTTATATTCTTTTAAATTGAAAATCGTATATATCATATTTAGTACCAAGGCCACTGGTCCCCTATATTGTTAATCTTCACATTATACTTTTCACTGTGTGTAAATAAATATTGTAAACAAAACCAGTTATGTTTATACTAATAATTATATATTGTAAATATTCACAGTATACTTTACACTGTGTATATAAATTTTTTATGACTAAATATATATCGTAAAAATTGTTATGTTTGTGTTTTAACGTCTACACCTGCACCTCCCATATCATATAAATACAAGCTCATATAGCTTATAAGCTCAGTCTCAAACATTATGGACAAGTTGAAAAATCCATTTTCAGCCATTATAAGCGGCCCTTCGGGCTGTGGAAAATCAAATTTTGTAGCAGACTTTATCCTTCACTTGAACACAATGTGTGACGTTAATTTTGATAAAATCACCTGTTATTATGCTTTATGGCAACCGGGGTTCGAACAAGACGGGGAAAGTCCCCGTGTCATATTCTGTAAGGGTTTTACGGAAATGGATGACAACTGTAACGACTCTCCACAGTTGATTATCCTTGATGACCTAATGCGGGAAGCCAACGAAGTGGTCGTCGATCTTTTCACCAAAGGATGCCACCATCAAAATATTAGCGTCATGTACCTTACACAAAATATATTACCATCAGGGCAAGGGCCAAAGAGACATTTCCTTAAACGCACATTATATCGTGCTTTTTTAAAAATCCCCGGGATAAAGCCCAGATTGCACACCTTGCACGATAAGCCTGTCCTGAAAATCCCCGTGTTTTGCAAGAGGCTTACACGGATGCTACAAGTACCCTCACGGCTATATATTGTCAGATTTCAAACAAGGTACACCAGCATGGTTCAGATATAAGACCTACACAAATGTCGGGTGCTGCGTTTACCTACCACGCAAAAGCTATAAAAACACCGACACTTCCCGGTTACAAATCATTTCATAACCATGAGTCCCAAAGTGCTGAAGCAGGCCCCTCTGCTACGTGCGATGTATCGCATGAATCCTCAACTACGTGTCACCTTGATGAAAACGGCCGAAAAGAAACTGGTTGACTCTGTTTGCGAGTGTGCCTACAACACTTTAAACAGGTGGGTACCGTTGAAAAATGCGCAGAAGACAAAATTACGTACTTACAAGCAGGTGTTGCGCAAGTTGGTCAAACGAGGAGAGTGCTGGAAGAAGAATAGATGACTACTCGTTCGGAGAAGAGGAGCGTTCTTGCCCTTACTTTTAGCCCCTTTAATCAGCGGGTTCCTCGGTTCCTTATTCAACAATTAAATAATGGAACACACCAAAAAGATGGTATTGGTGTCCCCGGAAACATTACACCATTACGAGCAACACCATCAACAAGTGGCTTCGGCAACAAATCTAGTGGTCTCCGAGTTGGACATGGAAAATGGAAAAAATCCTTGCTTCAAAACTTGACGACAAGTCTAAATGGACTTTATACCAATAAGTGCTACAGCGCTATCTACACTTTAGTCAACACCCTCCACCATCTGTAACCACCGCTACCCCTACCCCTACCACCACCACCACCACCACCACCACCTCTGAAGTGCCTGTACTTCCCATCCCAGCTGTACTTAATACTGTACCTGAACAGGCACGTAAAAAAGCTCAACTTTTACTAGAACATATCATTTCCCACGGCTTTATCTCTTGGGACTCAAACGGAGAAGTGAGTATTCAAGATACACCTCTGCGTGGATCCAATAATGTGGATTTAGTCAACGATCTGGTCAGAGCAAGAAGACACAGAGAACCTGCGGGGTGGCGAGAGTTTCTCACAGCGCTGCAAAAAATAAACGTTCCGAAAGAATTTATTGTAAATCCGAAACGTTTGGCGCCCATTAGAGATCCAACGCCCGTACCACAACCACTTACACCGTCGCAACGACCCTAAGAAGAAGAAACTGAAGAGGGTAGATGAAAACAGGTGGCTGCCGTTCAGAGTTTAATGGACCGTCTAGCTGACATCTATTACAACCCTTCTCATCCTGCGGGGTTTGCAGGGGTAGCGTCGCTCATCAAGGCGTCCAAGAAAGATCCTAAAAAAGTACGAGAATGGCTTCGTGCGCAGGACGCTTATACCCTACACAAACCTGTGGTAAAATAGTTTCCACGCAACAAGTACGTGGTGTCAAACATTGACGATCTATGGCAAGCCGATCTCAACGATATGCGAGGTCACAGAAAATACAACGTCGGTGCAGTGTACTTGGTCACCGTCATCGACGTGTTTAGCATAATGGCATGGGTGAGGACGCTTCCATCCAAGACAGGGAACGTCGTGAGAGACGCCTTTCATGACATTTTCAAGTAAAGCGGCCGTAAACCTCTAAGTATACAGACAGACAAGGGGACAGTGTTCACGGCACGTCTAGTCCGGAAATTTCTCAAGCAAGAAAGGCGTGCATTACTACACCACTCATAATCCAGATGTGAAGGCAAGCTTCGTGGAACGATTCAATAGAACTCTGAAAGGACGCATGTAGCGCTAATTTACCAAAAATAACACGTATAGGTATGTGGACGTCCTCCAAGATCTAGTCGATGCTTACAACTACGCCAAACATTCCAGTATCAAGACGGCGTTAGCCAACGTTTCAGAAGCTAATGTGTTTCAAGTCAGAGATAATCTTTACGGCAAAAGGCGTCCAAGCTCGAAGCCTAAAATAAAAGTCGGTGACACGGTGCGTATCTACAAATCCAAAATGCTGTTTGAAAAGGGTTACGAAAGCAATTGGAACGAAGAGATTTTAAAAGTCAGCTGCGTCGTGTTTCGAAAACCTGTCGTCTACAGACTCACCGATCTTGACGGCAAAGAAGTGGTGGGGACGTTTTACGAGCCTGAATTGCAACGCGTACGTCTCCCTGAAGCTTTTAAAGTTGATAAAATACTACGTGTCAAGGGTAAAGGCGCCAGAAAGAAAGTGTACGTGCAGTGGAAAGGTTACCCCACCAAGTTTAATTCTTGGATTCCTGCCAGTTACGTCAGCGGGCTACCATGAAGGACCAATTTTACATCACTTTGCCTAGCGACAGCTCTATGAGATATTTCCCAAAAAATACCCTCACAAATTTCACCACGCAACTTCCTTACCATCTTACACTCGACGGCAGGTGGGAAGTCGCTCTGGCTGAATTTCAATATCCGTGTTCTTCCACCACCGTACCCGAGGGTCAAAATATTGTATGGTACAACTGGGTTGACGCTAACGGCGTGGAACAAATTTTCAAGGATCATATCCCTGCTGGAAAATACAGCACTATCAATGAATTGATCAAAGCTCTAAACGAAGTAGAGGCTTTTAAGGGGGACTCCATAGTTGTATTCAAGTACATAAACCCCATCAAAAAGGTGGAAATTATCTCTTCTTCACCAAATATACAGCTGCTGACTCTATCAAGCAAACTAAGTCTACAGCTCTGTTTCGATCCTCAGACTAATCTGATAAAAGTACTTAAGTCACCGTACGCCCCTAACAATCTACTAGGCCTGCACTCGCAAATGTACATCTACATGGATATCGTCGAGCCTCAGCCTGTGGGTGAAACTGTGGCACCACTGTTACGTATCATCGGTATAAACAATGTAAACTATCTCTACGGCATACTTAAAAGAGTTAGCTACGACCCGTTGCACTACATGCCCGTGCTTAGAAGGGAAATTGAAAGCTTGGAAATCAATATAAGAACATACACGGGTGAACTTGTACCATTCGAGTTTGGAAAAGTTTGCATGAAACTTCATTTTCGACGCTGCTCAACATGAACTGTCCCTACCAAAGATACTATGTCAACCAGGCTGGAACAGGAATATCTTTGATCTACCACGGTGTTCCCTATCAACGAGGACATGGGATAGGAAGTTTTTTCAGTGGCCTTTTCAAAAGCGTAGTACCGTTAATGAGAAGCGGTGTTAAAGCCATCGTAATACAGGTGCTTCATACTTCATACGGGTATCGACGTGCTCTCCGACGTTGCCAAACAAGGGAGTCCTTTCAAAGAGTCCCTAAGGCAACGTGTCGGTGAGGCTGGAACAAACCTGAAACTCAAAGCTGAACAGAAGATCAACACACTGATGAACGGCTCAGCCTATAAAGGGCGTCGTAGGAAGCAACGATGTCAGTCTAAGGTCATCGACTGACGTAAAAAGTTCAAGAAAGAAGCTAAAGATATTTTCAGTTAAAATGTCGTTTCTACATCCCCAGTACTGCGAGTGTTCCAGCAGTGAAATCGATCTCTTTTCCGTGCCACCCACTCAAACCAGTCTTGAAAGCGGGCAATGGCTCCAGTACAAACCTGTCTCTTCCCTCACCGATGATTCACCTATCGCATTTACCGTTACTGGACAAGCGAGTTCTATATCGACCTTTCCCAGACTATGCTCTATCTCAGGATGGCCATCATGAAACCTGACGGTGGCGCTTTCACAGAGGAGGATAAGATCGCTCCAGTCAACAACTGGTTGCATTCGCTATTCACACATGTGGATTTTTTTTAACCAAAAACTAGTCAGCCACCCAGAAACACGTATGCCTATAGAGCGTACATTGAGGCGCTGCTCAATTACAACAGTGAAGCCAAAATAACGCATTTGACTTGCGGTTTGTGGTTCGCAGACAGTCCCGGAAACTTTGAGGAGGCTAACGCCAACAACAAGGAATTTGAGGCCCGTCGCAGTCTCATCACAAAAAGTAAGATGGTGGATCTTTTGGGGTATCTACACGGTGACGTGTTTAACCAAGAGAAATACCTTTTGAACGGTACTGAACTCAGAGCCAGGTTGGTCCGTTCCAGAGAAAGGTTTAGTCTTATGGTGGTTCACTGAACTCCCTCACTATAAGGTTCACATCGTTAAAGCAGGCCTTCTAGTGCGACGAGACAAAGTAGCACCTTCTATACTGATGGCACACGCCAAAGCATTAAAAGTCAGTCCTGCAAAGTATCCCATCACCCGTGTGGAAGTAAAAACACTCACTATTCCTACGGGAGTGCAAGGGAAATCGCTGGACAACGTATTCACCAAACAGTTACCCAAACGCTGCATCGTGGGATTTGTGTCAAACACCGCGTTCAACGGAGACGCTACCAAGAACCCGTTCAACTTTCAAACGTATGGCATGAACTATTTCTCGCTGTACGTGGACGGGGAACAAGTACCGTCGAAACCGTTACATCCCGATTTTTCAAACGGACACTATGTCATGTCCTACCACACATTGTTTTCTGGAACGGGTATCTTTTTCATGAACAAGGATAGCTACATCACACGAGAAGCCTTCCCCAAGGGATATCATCTCATGGCTTTCGATCTCACGCCTAGTCTGCCCGCCCCCATTACATCGCATTGGAATTTGACGAGGCACGGTTCTATGGTCATCAAAGTGGGCTTCACCCGGGCTCCCACCGAAACCGTCAACTGTATCGTGTACGGGGAGTTTGACAACATCATCATCACCATTGACAAGGATAATAAAGTCGTGACCTATTATGGAAGTTAATATAAACAGCTTCCAGCCCCTTACCCCCTTCATTTAAGCTATTGACGTCATTGTGGATTTCCAGAGCTTCATCGACGACAACAAAGAGTTTATCGTCAAGGAACTGATTGTTTTATCTGTATGTGCCACATTACTTCAACATTGGGTGTTAAAACCCCCATACGCTATCGAGGAACTTTCCACTGATGCCAGAAAGAAAGCCGACTATATATTCAACAATCTGCATGGTATCACCCGGGATAGCGGTGATGTGGATTACAGCCTGCTTGAATCCCTCATATCCCATGCCACAACGCGTGCAGAAACCGTCTACGTCAAGGGGGCGGAAAAGAAAATTTTCTAGTCAAATACACGTCTACGCCCATCGTAGATCTGTACGACAGAGGTTGTTCGTCACTGAAAACACTTAAATTGGGCCGCACCATGTGCTTGGCACATAACTCTGTGTGGAATTTCTGCTCTGCCTCTATCATGTGGGGACTTCGAGATTGGATGATAGAAGATGGACACGCGCATCATAAGACGTGTGCTAAAAACAAGCCCATGGTTCCATTCTGTATGTTTGGGTGTTTTCCCTGCTAATCAAATAGCGCGACCTGCCGCTCTAGTCATCAACACCGATCCACACACCAAACCTGGGACGCATTGGGTTGCCATATTTATCGACAAGAACGGCGTGGGAGATAACTTTGACGGTTATGGTTTTCCACCGCGTATAAATTCACATCTGGCATTTATACGCAAAAACACTTTTCGCGCGTCCCATAGCACGCTACAACTTCAAATCATCGCCTCTGACGTTTGCGGCTATTACTGTCTCATGTACCTTCTCTATCGCGCCCAGAACATTCCGATGAAAACATTCCAAATCCTATTCTTGCCCACCAATCATACAGCCAACAACGCTAAGGTGGTGAGATATTACATTAGGTTGTTCAAGACTGTAGGGGCATGTCACCCTTCAAGTTGCCATGTCCAGGCGGCGTGCGCCTATAAAAAGGGCGTCCCGACGGCGTTCCGGCCATAACCGCTAAACAGCATGGTAGGTCAAGACGTTTGCGGCAGCAAAGCAAAGCCGGTGAAGCCACTCGCCGTCAGCAGTATTTTCAACACATTGTTCCCACTGGATGTAGTCGACACCAAGCGGGTCATCGTCGGCATGAGCGTCAAGAACAACTTTACGCCCTATGTCCAGCTAGAAAAATGCGGTGGGAACTGCACCGTGTTTAACCGTACAGAGTGGCAAGAGCTAGGCAGCTACAAGTCAGTCATATTAAAGTTTTTCAGCAACACGCAACCTCCTCAGTAGATTAGTCTGACTAATCACGAAATCTCTCTGAGATGCATGTGCGGTCACCGTATGGTCGTCATCAACGAGAAACAAGACGCCGAAATCAAACGGTTTGACTATCTAGCACCTAGCTGGGCGCGTCTTTGTGAGGTGTGGGACCTCATCGACGTCGCCGTCGACTAACGGTACATGTGGTCGACTCCCGTCGCACGCTATTGCAACAATTTGATCGACACACTCGTCGTGGATGTATGCGACACGCTAACAGAATCGGCGGATGTTATCGACCTAGGACAGCCTACTGTGGAAACACACATCAAAAACCTGGATCTTATCAGTGCTACCTACTATACACGTCAAGTCGTTGGTTTGGACTATTACATGCTGGATTGTGAACTAAAAACCATTTTAATAATGCATCTAAGAGACACTGTCGAAAAACGTATGAACGAATATATGAGTCATTCCTGTAAAAATGTATTATTATGATGTTTAATAAATAAATATATATTTGTAATATCTGTGTTTTATTTACTGATCGTCCCTACGAGTACCAACTTGTCTTGTCTGCCCGCCAACCTGGCGCCAGGGAAAACCCCGTTGCCCAGGGTCAATGACCATTCTTGTCTAAACTTGTCTTGGCTCCCCGCCAACCTGGCGCCAGGTTTGCGACATAACACGCAATGATTACGTAATTGAGGTCACGATCTATTCTTCTCTTGTCAACCCGGTAGACTGGCGCCAGTGTTTCGATGGAGGAGGGGGTCTCAAGGCAGTAGAACCAATTATCACATCCTACCACCGACCGCCATAGCGTGATGTTCGTGCTGGGAACTCCTGTAGTGTTTTGTGGTGGAGGAGCCTATGTTCATTCAACATAAGACAATCATAGTGCGAGGTTCGTGCCACTGCCTCATGCTCCCCCAAATAAACTACAACACCCTAAAACTCCAACACCTATATCCTACGAATTAATTATTTAATCCATTAACAATCATTAATAATTAATCATCAAAAAACAACATGTAAGGTTGGGGTTTGTAGTGGGGTTGGTCAGTAGGGGGGCAGGAGGAGCGGGAAAGTAGGTCAGGGGGTGGGGGAAGGAGGCTATTTATAGCAGCCAATCAGAGTGCAGGAGGAGGGGGTCATGAGACCAGTTTCGGCCAATCAGTGTCAAGGTCAAGTTGAGGCGTAAGGACATACTAGTTACTCAACGGTCATTTTCATCTCTGAAATCCATTCTATAATTTCCTTTAATATTTATTCAAGGGCGATACTCCACGTTCTTGCCTCATCAACGTAAAAAAGCTAAACCTATGTTGGCCGATTAATATGTATGTATATAAAAATATATACATATTAAGCGGCCAACATAGGTTTAGCTTTATATATATATATATATATATATAAAATTATATCATTGACCAATAAAACAAAAAATATTTTCTTGAGATAACACAATAACATAGGCAATAACAAACTTTGAATAAAATTAACAAATACATCAAATATTAATTGAAATTTACTATGCTATGTTATAACATTTGTTGAGCATTGTATAACACACAATATTCATACAAATATGATTTGTAAATCTGTGGAATAAATTGCATGGATATTGTGTACATCAATTAATTTACATAACAACAAATAATGTTATTCCAATAATCTAGCAATAGAATACAAAACATTAAAAACATCGCAATTTTATCCAGCCTCCTTACATCTTATATATAAAATTCTCGTGTCACAATGTTCGTTCCCGTACTCCTCCGAAACGGCTTGACCGATTCTCATGAAATTTTGTGAGCATATTGAGTAGGTCTGAGAATCGGCCAACATCTATTTTTCATACCCCTTAGTGATAAGGGTTGTCCACCCTTAACATTTTTCTATAATTTTTAGACATTTTTTTAATAT
>CABFVX010006865.1:17496-36028 GCA_902151425.1 Timema shepardi
GGGGTTGTGAAGCTTATATAATTATGATACCACAGTGGGTAACGGGCAGGGAGGGGGGGTTGTGAAGCTTATATAATTATGATACCACAGTGGGTAACGGGGAGCGTGGGAGGGGGGGGGTTGTCAAGCTTATATAATTATTATACTACAGTGGTTCATGGGCAACGCCGTGCGGGACTGCTAGTATATTTATATAGGCTTAATAGAACTTTACCAGGGAAATCTTCTTCCCACGCAGTTCCTATCTGACCAAATAAATGTTATTTTAATTAACATGGCATTATTTGTTCAATGGTGGTGGGTGAACAAAAGATATCTTCAGGGGCGAGACTTTTAACAGGTACTGTACATTTTTAAGTAGCTATGCTTTACCTGAAAGCAGTCCATGAGTCTCAACTGTAAGTGGACGCCTTATACAAATTATCCAAATCTTCATGCTGTATTACACTTTCCATTAGCTATTCTCTTTTGTTTCTTTCTAGATTAGTTAAGTATTCCATCTTTTATCACTCATCTTATTTTAATATTAAGGAACTAATAAAAGAATCACATTCTGACTTAAACTGGACATTATTCATATGAGGACGTTGCACACGTGGTCCTTAATCCTTTTCGCTATTCAAAAACACATTAAAAATCTTTTTTGTGCATGTTGGTTTATCTTGGCGCCTGATCTTTTGAGTGTCTACTTTCATTTTTTAACGCATCCCCGTTGACTTGCGGTATGCTGCGGGACTCTCTCCATACATACTTTTGTGGCGTCGGTACTGTGTCAAATCACTGTTGTGCTGAATCACTACTGCTGCACATCTTTCTTGATAGCGCCTTCCAAGAGAAAAATTTACCCGTTTACCACCGATATATTTAGCAACTTCAAGATTATAATGTTCTGCACCGTTGCTATTCATATATTCAATAATATCTATAGCATTATTGGTCAAGAATGAAGTGGCATCAATAATTCTGCTGTAAATTCCCGTATATTTGAAATCCTATACAGAAGTGAGTGACATGTTGCGTTTTTCTATTCCATCATAAAAATATTCTAGTTCAACGCATCTCGAATGATTTCAAAACAAATGATCACTACTATTGAGTATGTGAAGATTCATTTGAAGAACTCTATCTATATCAAATGGATTTTTTCGATGTTTATTGCCATTGTAACTGCATTCCACAGGCAGCCAACTTTATTTGCACCTTTCTGATGAAGAACAAATAGGAAACGGCCTTTGGAACATCTTGCAACTATTTCTCTTATTTTGTTAAAGTAATTACTCAAAAGATTATTCCGACACTAAGCCTTTTTCACTGCAATGTGCTTGTAAGGTCTAGCATACAATATTTTCTTGTAAACACTACTGTCACTGTCAGCGATAATTATATTATATCTTACTGTATACATGGTTTCACTGGTTAAAAAGCCATAGAGTATAATTCCTGCCACCATACTTGTTTAACTATGGTTGGCACCCCAATCCTTGCAACACGAATGACCTTAAGGTTCTTCTTTTCCTCTTTCTGCACGTATGCATAAAGTGCAATACTTATTTTTGACCCCAATGAATATTACTTTTTAGGTAATGGATATTAATTTTAGACAATACAGAGAGGGAAGAAGATACCTTAGAGACGACGAGAACAAAGAGTAAAAAAGAAAAATACAATGATCGACACTACGAAAAGACGAAGATTGAAGAGTTGTAGGAAGATTAGGAAACACATAACGTAGAAAAAGATGACTCAAACGTAAATGGTGGGACACGACTTACCTAATGTGTGTCTAATCTCTAGGTATCCTGGAAATGCCTGTGGAGTAACGAGGGTTGGAACCCGGGATTACTTTGAGAGCAGTGCCACTGGATGACTGAGACTTGGCTCAACCGTACTGACGGCCATTACTATAAAATTGTAGAGGATACCTGGAAGAGATAGTTGGATCAACCCAAAGTGCCGCATGACTGCAAAACATTCTGTATGAATTGTAATCTGGGGCCGGCAGCATCGTGCGGACATACTATCAATTGGTCTTGGAGGATGGCTATTATTTAGTGATTCAGTGTGGCCAACTAACAACAAAAGAAATAGAGAAAATAAATACAGTAGAATACTAAGGCTATAATCATATATTTAGATGTCTAGTCATAGATACATAAGGTTAATAATAAATAATAAGCCCCCATATGATTTGAGATATGTTAGAACACCATTTAGGGGGAAAAACACTTATGTCCACACGGCTCGATTAGAACTTTGAATCCCACGTCACTAGCAAATCTGACAAGAAATAATAATAACACAGTAATATGGTATTGTATATAGGAATACAAAGAAAGAAGGTGCCTAATAAAAACATTTAAATTTGTAATATTTTAGGGACAATTCTAATTAAACTACAAAATAAGTTACGAAAGGACATTTTAATTTTTGGGGAGATTAATATCATATAAGATAAAGGAAATATTGTTCATTATATTTTTTTATAAAGACAATAAACTATAGTAAGTGAAAAAACACAATTTTTGGACTTATTAAAAATTATTATTTAATACAGCTTATAAACTGCTGTCCTTCCGTAACACAGTTTTTTTCAACTTTCTTCAAAAATAAAATGGAAATAATATGAATAAAATCAATACGATATTCATAGTATGTGAGAGCAATTAATTAGATACAATTTGTTGTTTAAAATGTAACAATTAAATAAAATTTAAAGCGTAAATGTTTGTCATGGCTTCGCCCAAAATGTGTTTAAGTGAGACGAGAAGAATGGAAGAAATTAAAGGAGGAAGAATGGTGGCAAGATATAGAAAGATGAATGCATCTTAATAAACTTATCTGGCGATGGGCTGGAAGCAGTTTATGATGATGATGAGCTGATATTTTGAAACATTGACATTATTTAGACAAAATTCAACATCAATAACTCTACCCATTTCCATACTAGTAGCTGTTGCCATAGTATTCAATCAAGTAAGAGCTCGTTTTCGTCAACTTTCATCAAATTTGGCAGCAGTAGACCTATTTATGTCATTGTCATTTTCCATTAATGCCTCCTGCACAGCTTTATACGTAGAGTCTTTAGCTACTCTTTTCACACAATGAGCTGATAATTTATTTCACTTGAAAATTTACCAGGAGGTTGAGGTAAATTCATTATAGAACACAAAGTCACACCTGCAATCTTGCCTTCACCTCTTAGACTATATACTAGCCTCACATTTACATCAAAATACTGTGTCAGATTTTCTAGAAGTATAAAATTCACATGAGTAGGCCTAGCTACTATAATTACAAACAATCTTCAAAAATAGTGGTATTACCTTTCGTTTATCAGTAATCTTGCAGACATCAATAGATTTCTCTAAAAAACAGTATTATTATTTTATACTTAGATTAATATTTTATTTCAATTGCTAAGATAAATGATAGAATTTACTTCCTTCGGTTTTTCACTAAAATAATAATTTTTTTCACCTTGTATTTACAAGTAGTTAATGTTCTTCCTGATGCAGGACTAGGACTTTTCATATTTCTATCTAAATCTGCATCATAGGAGGTATACACATTATCCGTCAAATTTATAATATTATTATTAGAAAAAGTATATTTTCATATAGTCATTATAAATTGATTACCACCAAAATCTCTGCGACCAAACTTCTCTATTCTACCCATTTTATAAATAGTTGCCAAGTTGGATGATTCATATCATCTTCATAGTATCAAATATTTCACTTTACCTCTCCTTTATACAAATAAATACAAACTCGTATTCTTGTTTTATGATGACAAAAATACCAATGAAATAAAAAAAGATTCATTCTTTGAAACAAAAAAATCCCAATTAAATATTTGAGTTATTACAGCTAGAAGAATAAAAAGACAAAAGAAAATACTATCGTTATGTTTCACAAAATAACTTTTGAAAATCCATATGTTTGCATTAATTCTGGATTTAATAAATGTAAAATAGTGACAAATAATATGTAATTATTTTCAGAACACATCTTGTAACACGATGTTAATAAAATACGAAAATGTAAAATTTTATTAAAAAATGACACCCCGATGGTTTTAAAGTTAAACATTCATATTTGAGTTATAATACGATAAGAAAATGAAACACTATATCATATTATTTAAAAATGAAAACTAATAGGCCGAAATACACCTACAATTTTGTAATTCTAAGATATCTTGACGTCAAAAAACAAGCACCAGGAAAATAAGACTTGCAAAAAATATTATTTTTTCTTTGAGATGGTTTTTTGAAACAATTATTTGAAATATTTTAATACCAAACATAAGTACTTTTTTAATGCATTAAAAAAGTAGTAAATTCCAATTTTAATGCTGGCCAATCAAAAAATATGTCTGGGATTCCAGAATTATACATTCAGTTATAAAGATGGTAATAAATCTGTAGAGTTTAACAAATAAGCCTGTTACTGTGCTTTTTTTCAATCAATTAAATTAATTTAATCATTATAGTTATATTAGCCAATTATTTCTATAAATTTATATTATGAGATCCTGGACAACTTTTTCAATAATCATATATGTGTTTATTGAATATGCCCAATTTACACTATATTTAAATAGGGTGTATGAATAAGTACTATTTTAATATTAACAATTTTAGTGGAGTAGTAAAATTAACCAAGTTTAAAAACAATACAGGTTGAAATAATATTTAACTAAATATTTATTCATGGGTTGTATGTGTATACCCATATCGGGGGAATAATATGAATTTGTTCTTTAGCTATTAGGGTTAGCTTACATAAAGAAATTTAAAAATAATTGAAATATTTTTTAGGTTAATTCAATTGAAGATGTATTTTAAGATCACATTTTATAAATATTCATAGGTGTATTCATTTTGTTAGGATATAGGAGTTTAATAATAAGAACACAATCACAATTAATATTAAGTTTAATAGTTATAAATTATAAGTAAAGTGTAATTAAATGCTTAAAATGTTTAGATGAAGCCATAATTAAAATTAAAATTATTAATAATATGAAATCATTGGAAACCATTAGAAGGAAATAAGTAATATTCTTAAGAAATAAATAATCCATAATAGATTATTATGGTATATTTTTACTTCTTATACTTATTAAGTGACACGTTTTACCTCCAAGTTGCTGCCGATAGTGACAAATTCTTACACAAAACTTAACAATGTAGATCCCAAGTGTTTCTATAAGGAATACTGTGAATGATAAAATCAGACCAACCCCGAGCAGTAGAAACGATGGTTGAAGATGAACTCTGCGGATAGGTACAGCACCACTGAAAGACGTCTTCTTTCGTAGGTAAAAAAGAGCATTGTTTATATAATCAGTCCTCCATTTGTATATCACTCCTGCCTCATGCAAACGAATGATCAAAGTATTGAACTTACTCAGATAAGGAGAATAGTCTTTGAATGACCAAGAAACAGGCACTGAATAAACACAATCACCGATAACATGAAGAAGAGGATTTCCATCATTGTAATACTTTAGATCATTTACAAATAAATTAGCCATGCTTCGCGCTAGGATCAGAGAAAGGTTTCTATTAAATGCAATCATCTCCAGTGTTTTATCACGTCCTAGCCCATAAACATATTTGCTCATTAGATAGGAGACCATTTCTTTATTTTCAGGGTAGTAAGATTTAAATAGTTCTTCGATTTTATTGGAATACAAAAATGAACCTATCTTCAATCTTGATTCAAACGCTTCTTTAACTGTATTTATGTCAGATTGATATTTAGGAACTAAGAGGTAGCTTGTAAACTTGCCAATGAAAGCGTTGCTCATCACAAAACTAAGTAAAATACATGAAATGACAAAAGTACGTTGTTTGAATAGGACCGGTGATGTATTGGTTAAACCCGTGGAGAAAATACGAAATGTTTCATAAAATATTTCACCACAAGTTAACTTATTTTCTTTCAATAAATCGAAGTGTGATATTAACCACCAGGATATGGGGATGAGTAGGGTTAATGTAACCAAATACAGTGTCCAAGTTTCAGTGGTGAATGGGAGAATCATTTTCTTGTAATTTGACATTTGTAATGCCTTTGGCACTACAGCTACGACGCATTGTACATTGAAAGGATAAGATGACTTTTGTTTGTTAGATTCATTTATGGGCCATTGAGAAGCAAAAAGATCCTTTTCTAATCCTGCCATTTTATCGGAACTGGTATGTAATCCATCAATTATGTATGCTGATGCATTAACGTGCTTCATTAATGTATTCATAACATATCCATCAGGCCCTTTCATGTAAATCTTACCCAGATTATCTTTTTTCAAAACAAGTAATGGATGATGAGGATGGCAAGTCAATTGGATCACGTGATTGTTCATATTTCTTAATTTATCATCGAAAATGTTATTTAATTTTATTTGACTTGAATGGTAGACTTTAAAGCATTTTTTTATAAATGGGTTGTATGATCCAACTTGTAGGTTATTTTTGATTTGAGACGTTTGATTTTTCTTCAAACTAGAAAACAACACCAGAACGTTCAACATGCTGTGTTTGAGCCAACAACTTTTCAACATCAATTCAACTTGTTCTATCTGTAACTCATTATCACTTATCACTATAACCATGAATAGAGAACGAGGATTCCAGAGTGTAGTTGTTGTTATTCTATCATTGATGAAACACTCTCCGCTAATTTGTTCAAACAAAAATATGAAACCTATGCCGTTTTCTAAACTCTCATTTTTATTTATTTTATCATATTTATCCACTTGGTTTTCATTTCTTTTTAATATAGGAATACCAATTTCACTATTACAATAATTGATCACATTGTTGAGCAACTTAACGTTCTCAATATTGTTCTCCCAATTGATTATTATTAAACTGGCCTTATTTGTGTAGTAGACCTTGATAATATGTTTAATATCTTCAAATATAAAACTCACAAATAATTGTATTTCCTTTTCCTTGGTGTTTAAAATGTTAATTGAAGTTGCTATAGTAACAGTGTTCAATAATATTTTACACAAATGAAACATTTTACGTTGAATCACTAAAAACGACCAAAAACCAAATTTACATCAAAGCCGTGTTTAATTTGTGTCTAAAATATATTGGGATATTATAATTTAATCACTCCAATTTATGTAATTTTAAAATTAAACCAAGTGTTATATTTATAAATATTAAATTTCAATTGCATAAAGCTATTATACATTTTTTCATTTTATGTCACCGGTTTTATTTATACCATATTAACCAAAATATAAGTAAGCCGTTGTAACTTATTTACTATAGTATAGTTCTAGCTGTTAATTCTTTACAAAACATTAATCAAGAAATTTGTTTGGAACCAGCCTACTAAACAGCACGTGCACCTCACAAAATATTTGCTGACTGCTCTGTGAATCAATACTTCAGCTTGTAAGACATAGTTAAATAAAAAAACATGTTTGGGATATACCTTATTTTATCTTTTATCTAAAAGTGTATTCTAACATTACCCATTTACTCTATTCAAAAAGTATTAATAATTGAGATGAATATGCATGATAAATTTATATTGATTAAACGGTAACCAGTTTTACATTAGAACAAAAATGTAATATATGGTAGTTTGAAAAATATATGTTTACTAACGTGATTACTCTAGTTTTTCTATTTAGAGATTTAACATTATAGTAAATAAAAGAATAGCGATTATTAATTAGTTAAATATAAAATAAATTGATAAAAAAATTAAGATCAAGATTATTTTTAATTTAATAATTTGTCTCTAAAATGGATACAGGACTAAAATCTAGTTTTTCTTAAAGATGTCACTATAAGTTGAATTATAATACCAATCATGGTTAAAACAGGGGTGTTTAACCATAACCAGAATTGATAGCCAAAATTAACACTTATTTTTAAGTTGCCAGAATAGTTACCACAAACATAATTTGCTTAAGAACCAGAAATGGAAGTGAATTCAAAATATAAGTTCATAAAGGTTCTTACCGGTTTCTAAAGGCTTTGAGCTTTTATAATTATTCTTACAAATTTAATTTTGTTCTAATCTTACTTCAACTTTTCTTTGAAATTTCATGTTTTTTATTTTCTCATAATTTTTGGCAAGTATAAGATGAATTTATTTTCTAAGGGTATTACAAAAGAGTCATGAGCACTTAGAATTATGCACTAATGAGGAATGATTATTTTCACATTATGTAGGGTGTTATTATTTTACTCAATAGTTCAAAAACTTTGGAAGATGTATTTAGATTTGTGTGATAGCTAACCTGTCTAAATGTACGCTGTCCAAGGTCCGACAGTTACCTGCGACTACGGCTGGAGTTGCAATATTCGCGCTTGAGCTGTTTGAGTTTGGTCTGCGACACTGGGTGATAGTGGCACGTGCCGCAGCATTGGTGGACTGTCCAGTTGTTGCGGCTAGAACCTAAGCGACAGTACTGGGAGTTTTATCGAAATTGCGCCTTTATTTTTGAATTTCATGTAGTAATCACTTTAACAATGTTTAAACAACAAAAACCGGAGGCTCTAATGACCCATTCGATGGATGTGGTGCTGTGTGAGTTAATACCCCAACATCCATGCTTAGGATCTATAGTGGGTCTGAGGACCGGAAAAGCGACCGACGTGTAAAAACATTCGCGTACGTGAGTGTGTGCTATGCCTTCGAGGTCCCATCCCACAAGTTCTGCAAGTACCTTGATGATTGGGATCGAGCTAGATTACTTTTATTCATCCGTTTCATCCGAGTCGGTGTCCGATTCTTAAGCTTCATTGGAATCTTTGGGCAGTGTCGAGTTGGTATGGGTGACAGGCGGCGTTGATCCTCTACCAATGGGTCGATACAAACTACATTTCCTTTTTTAGAATAGAATATTTTACTTGCTCTTATTTCATCAGATTACTTCCCTTAAAACAGATATATAAACGAGTAGAAAGAGACATCTTGGAGATAGTATCCTTTTTGAGAAGCTTAATATTTATTTCAATTTTAAATCAATGCCATAAATGTTTAACATTCTGTTTTTCATCTTAAAATCTTTCGACACCCCTTCAACTAGTTTCTTCTTCATCATAACGTCTTTTTTCATCACAGCCAGGAATACAGAACAAATGTTTCAGAGTGAGATAGTTATTCTATCTAACACTTTCAACTAATCCGATTATCAATGAATATTAAGGCAATATGTAACTTAACCAATTTTTCTATCTTTAATTTGTAATATTTTACCACTTTATTTCATTCATCTTTTCAATAGAATCATTTTGGTCCAATCTCTTATAGAAAAAATCACTAACGCTCTTCCATTAGTCTCGCCAACATGGAAACCCCCGCTTTCTAGGTCGAAATTACTTGTCCTTTCTTTTAAGAAGGGGGCCGAAGGAAACTAAATTTAAACATCCATTTTTTTAAAGCCTTGCAAGGATAGTTCAGGACGAGTTCAAATATGAAAATAGCACAAATTAACTACGTTCCTCAAAGACCTCTGTGTGATTAAACAACAATGGGCAATTGAAATCCTGACCCAGCTATATCCACCGAAAAAACTACTATCCTATTTCCAAATACCTGCTTCGGTTGATCGAATGGTCTGATGCGTCTATCTCGCAATAGGTAGGCCTGCCGGTGATAGGGAGATAGGGGTTCAAATCGTGGTCGGGTGTACAGAAGGTGGTTTTCCCTAAATTGTTATCTATTATCCTCCCACACATATGCGGGTATGCTTCCTCTAAGATTTTAACTTTCTCATTCTTAAATTTAAGGTGAATTGGAAGGGCCGAGAATAGCGCAAAAATATCGCATGGTTTCTCACATATTTCCACGACTATGATATATCATACTAGTAATTAATTTATTATATTAATAAAGATTTGACCATTTTCACCCTTTTCCACTAATTTTGTTTAGTACAAACATTGGATTTTAACGCAAATAAAGTTTGGGTTATTTTCAAATTAATTAACCAAATGGAATCATTGTAATTATCCAAGAAAGTTAATATAAATTTAACCATTAATGTTCTGCCAGATACTATACTATCGCCTACTTTACCCCACAACTAGCTTACCACCCCTACAACATCAAGCCATCCCTCATATCTCTGTCAACTTTTTGTCTGGATTAGATGATCAGGTACAAGGAATAGATTAACTCTCCTCTTTCCCCCTCACAACCAATACTCTCACAGACGCACTGGGGTGAGGTCATGAGGTCGCATGCATATTGTTTCAACTTTTATTCTTACTTTCAAATAGGCCTAATATAATTCGTAATAGTTTTATTTAATCTTTCAAATATTTGAGTAATTGATCTTTCTATAGTCGCTGCTACTGTTGTATTAAACTTATTTATATTTATAATAATCTAATACAGCAGCAATGAATAGGAGCAACTATTATATTCATTTGAACATTGTAATGCCAACTTCGGTGGCCGCGGAGTCTAAAGTGCTAGCCTCGCAACAAAATAGACCGCTGATGGCGGAGAGACTGAAGTTTGAATCTCAGTCAATTATACAGGAGGTATTTTTCCCAAATGTTTTCCACTTTTCCTTCACGTAAATACAAGTACACTTCCTATAAATATAATCTTGTTAATCCCTAAAACCATTAATGTAATAAGTATATATGCAAAGTGCTCGAATTGAGCCGGAACGCACCTGAACGCAACTCCAGTTGATACGAAAAAGTTTTACGAGGGTTCCGCTTGATACAACACAAGCTTAAAGCGTTCCGCCTCACACTAAAACGCTAATCCTTCATTTTCCCTATCGTTTTCCAAAAGGATCTGTATTTTGGTCTGAACGGACACAGATTCTACTACCTGTCTGTATAATGTATTTATTGTTTGTTTTTTTACTAAACTGGGTTGTCTAAGGACTTGCTTCACAACAGAGCCGATGATTCCTTTAACAAGATAATGACTTCAACACAAATTGCGTATAGCACAAATGGGTAGTAAGACGTGGTGCTACTAATAATAAATCAACACAAATATATTACAAATGTTAATCTTTCACCTTTCCTTTTGCATCCTTTATTGTGTGTTTTTTTAAATGGCATTTAATGTTCCTGTTCATAGCTAGTTCACATTATCTTTGACAGTGTAAATACCCTACGTACATATACGAAATTTTAAGCTCTGTGTAACAAGTGAACCAGAAAAAAACCAAATTTTAGCGTAACATTTGATTTTTCTACTCAAGTTGGCTACAATATCTCCTTGCTCCATAAGCTTCATAGCTAACCAAATGCTAAGCGTATTTAACGAATTTGAACCTGATCAGTAGCAGATTTTACATGCAAATTAAATGAAAATACATGAAAATATTATTTATCATAACATCTGTTATTTTTAATTTTGACTCAGAAGGTAAAGATGCAAATCTCGTATGGGTACATTGAGTTTTTTTTAATGTATTTTCGTATCCTTTACGACAATACTGGAACATCTCCTTCATATTTGCCTATAGATTCCTTTATATTAATAAACCTGCTGCTATATCCGTTCTTCTCAAGGGAAATCTAGAATATAGCTTTAATCTCTTCATATATAAAAGCGAAAGGCTTTAGTGACTGACTCATCACTAATTCTCTCACTTCCTACGAAGCTAGAGGGGTGAAATATGCCACAGGTTTTCCATATAGGCTATTAGAAAAATTAAATATATTTCATTCCGATGTTTTGTGACTAAGGCGGGAAATTGTGGTAGCTACCCTAATCAATATTGCTTTATAAACTCTTTTTAAACTTTTAGAGGATAATAAGTAAGTTTGTTCTAATAATGCCTTCAAAAAAATATATCAATTATTGTTAACCAGATAGATTCTTCTAAGGTTTGGAAAAAAAATTGATACAGACAATTTATTAAAATATTTAATTACGTTATAATATGCGACCCCAAGAGACAGTAGAAGTATGTAGTTTCTATTTTTTGCTGAATTTTGTGGTGTTTGTAGTGTCTGTGTGAGTGAGAGTGCCTGGGCTGGGGTGGTGTGTGGTGGTGGGTAGTTATGGAAGTAGTGAAAACAAAAAAATTAAAAATGCCAATATTATTGCAAAAAAGAATTTAGAAAACAACACAGGTTTCATATTTTTGTTTAGACAAATTAGAGGAGTGTGTTTCATCAATGTGAGGATAGCAACAACTACACTCTACAATCCTCGTTCTATATTCATGGATGTAGAAATAGGTGATAATGAGTTAGAGTTGGAACAAGTTAAAGTAATGTTGAAAAGTTATTGGCTCAAACACCGAATGTATCGTGTTGTTTTCTATTTAAAAGAAAAATGAAACGTCTCAAAACAAAAATCACCTCCAAACTGGATCATACAACCCATTTATAAATAATGGCTTCAAAGTATACCATTCAAGTCAAATAAAATTAAAAAACATATTCTATGAAAAATTAAGAAATATGAACAATCACGTGATCCAATTGACTTGCCATCCTCATCATCCATTACTTGTTTTGAAAAAAGATAATCTGGGTAAGATTTACATGAAAGGGCCTGATGGATATGTTATGAATACATTAATGAAGCACGTTAATGCATCAGCATACATAATTGATGGATTACATACCAGTTCCGATAAAATGGCAGGATTAGAAAAGGATCTTTTTGCTTCTCAATGGCCCATAAATGAATCTAACAAACAAAAGTCATCTTATCCTTTCAATGTACAATGCGTCGTAGTTGTAGTGCCAAAGGCATTACAAATGTCAAATTACAAGAAAATGATTCTCCCATTCACCACTGAAACTTGGACACTGTATTTGGTTACATTAACCTTACTCATCCCCATATCCTGGTGGTTAATATCACACTTCGATTTATTGAAAGAAAATAAGTTAACTTGTGGTGAAATATTTTATGAAACATTTCGTATTTTCTCCACGGGTTTAATCAATACATCACCGGTCCTATTCAAACAACGTACTTTTGTCATTTCATGTATTTTACTTAGTTTTGTGATGAGCAACGCTTTCATTGGCAAGTTTGCAAGTTACCTTTTAGTTCCTAAATATTAATCTGACATAAATACAATTAAAGAAGCGTTTGAATCGGGACTGAAGATTGGTACATTTTTGTATTACAATAAATTATAAATACTAATTAAATATTACTACCCTGAAAATGAATGAGTGGTCACCTATTTAATGAGCAAATATGTTTATGGACTAGGTCGTACTAAAACACTGGAGATGATTGCATTTCATAGAAACTATTCTCTGATGACATTGCAAAGCATTGCTAGTTTATTTGTAAATGATCTAAATTATTACAGTGATGGAAATCCTCTTCTTCATGTTATCGGTGATTGTGTTTATTCAGTGCCTGTTTCTTGGTCATTCAAAGACTATTCTCCTTATCTGAGTAAGTTCAATACTTTGATCATTTGTTTGCATGAGGCAGGAGTGATATACAAATGGAGGACTGATCATATAAAAAATGCTCTCTTTTCCCTATGAAAGAAGACATCTGTCACTGGTACTGTACCTCTCAGCACAGTTCATGTTCAACCATCGTTTCTACTACTTGGGGTTGGTCTGATTTTATCATTCACAGTATTCCTTATAGAGACACTTAGGATCTACATTGTTAAGTTTTTTGTAAGAATTTGTCACTATCGGCAGCAACTTGGAGGTAAAACGTGTCACTTAATAAGTATACGAAGTAAAAATATACCATAATAATTTATTAAGGATTATTTATTTCTTAAGAATATTACGTATTCCCATCTAATGGTTTCCAATGATTTCATATTATGAATCCTTTTTATATAAATTCTGATTTCAGCCAAACTTTTTAAGAATTGTGGTTACTCTTTAATTATAATTTAAAACGTATTAACCTGATTTTGATTGTGTTTCTTTTCTTTTATTATACGCATATTTTATATCAAAATGAATATACCGATGAATAGTTATAAAATGTAATCTTAAAATACATCTTCATTTGAAATAACTGATGAAAAGACTTAAATGATGTTCAAATGTCGTTATGTAATCCTAATAGCTAAAATACAAATTCTCCCTCCCACCCCCCTTCTTGGTATACAAATACAACCTATGGTGAAGTTGTTAGTTAAATATTATTCCAACCTATATTTCTTGTAAACTTAGTTAATTTTACTATTCCACTAAAATTGTTAATATGAAAATACCGTACCATATTTAAATTTACTGAAAATTAGATATATTCAATACAAAACATAGGATCATCGAAAATTTGCCTGTGATCTGATCATATAAATGTATAGCTATAATTGATTAATATAGGTATAACATACAATTTAATTAATCGGGCAAAGTAATAGGTTTATTTGTTTGGATCTACAAATTTTTTTACAATTTTTATCCCTAAATGTATTTAATTTTGAAATTCATGACATATTTTTGACTGTTCGGTATTAAACCTGGAATGTTCTAGGTTTTTAAATGAATTAAAAAGGTATTTATTTTTAGGATCAAATATATTATAAATAGTTGTTTCAACAAAACATCCCACAGAAAAAGTTATATTTTTACAAGTTTTATTTTCCTGCTGCTCGGTTTTTGACAAGATATCGTACTGTCTTAAAAACGCAAGTTAATTCTAGGCATTTTCATTTCCATTTTTAAATTTCGTGGTAAAGTGTTTCATTTTCGTATCGTATTATAGCTCAGCTAAGAATGTATCACTTTAAATTCATCAGGGCGTAATTTTTCAATAAAATTTTACATTTTCAGCTTTTATTAATGGCTTTTTCCAAGATGTTAACTAAATAGAATTAAATATTATACGTCATAATTTTCTATTTATTACATCCAGAATTAATGTTTAAATATGGGTTTTACTAAACTATTTTTTGAAAATATACGATAGTTTTTTCTTTAGTGTATTTTCTCTTGTAGCAATAAGAACTCAAATATTTAATTGAAATATTTTTTATTTCAAAGAATAAATATTTTTCTATTTTGTTGATATTTTTGTCAACATAAAACAAGAATATCTGTTTGTATTATCTGTATAAAGGAGAGCTAAAGTGAAATATTTGATACTATGAAGATGATTTGAATCATCCAACTTGACACCTATTTATAAAATGGCTATAATAAAGAAGTTTGGTTGCAGAAGTTATGGTAGAAATCAATTTATAAGGAATATATTAAAATATACTTTTTCTAATAATAATACTATTCACATGACAGATAATGATGCAAATTTAGACGGTAATTTGAAAAATTCTAGTCCTTCATTAGGAAGAAAATTGTACTACTTGTAAATACATGGTGAGAAAAATGATTATTTTAGTAAATATCTTAAGGAAATAAATTCTATAATCGATATTACAATTTTAAATAAAATAACAATCAAAGTATAAAATGCTAGTACTGTTTCTCATAGGACTCTATTGAAGTCTGCGAGATTACTGATAAACGAAAGGGTATACCACTATTTTTGAAGATTTTTTGTATTTATATTAGCTAGGGCACTCGTGTGAATTTTATACTTCTAGGAAAACCGACACAGCATTTTGATGTAAATGTGAGGTAAGTAATGGTCTAAGTGGTGAAAGCCAGATTGCAGGTTAAACTTTGTGTTCCACAACGACTTTACCTCAAATTCCTGGTAAAATTTTTCAATTTAAATCAATTTTTAGATAAGAGTGTGGAGAGTCTAGATAAAGACTCTACGTACAGAGATGTGCGGGAGGAATTCATAGAAAATGACAATGACATAAATAGGTCTACTGCTGCCACATTAAATGAAATTTGACGAAAACGTTTCTTACGTGATTGAATACTATGGCAACAGCTACTAGTATGGAAACGGGTAAAGTTATCGATGTTGAATTTTGTTTAAATAATGTCAATATTACACAATATCATCTCATCAACATCATCAACTGTTTCCATCCTGTGGCCAGATAAGTTTATTAAAATGCATCCATCTTTCTATATTCTGCCACCATCCTTCCTCCTTTAATTTCTTCCATTATTCTCGTCTCACATAAACACTTTTTGGGCGAAGCCGTAACAAACACTTAAGCTTTAAATTTTATTTAAATGTGACATGCTAAACATCAAATTGTAGCTAATTAATTGCTATTTCATACTATGAATATCATGTTGATTTTATTAAGATTATTTCTATGTTATATTTGACGAAAGTTGAAAAAAATATAGAAAATTGTGTTACGGACAGCAGTTTATAAGCTGTATTAAATAATAATTTTTAATAGGTAAAAAATTGTGTTTTTCCATTTACTATAGTTTATTTTCTTTATAAAAAAATATAATGAGCCATATTTCCTTTAACTTTTATGCTATGAATCTACTGAAAAATTAAAATGTCCTTCTGTAACGTTTTTTGTAGTTTAATTAGCAATGTCGCTGAAATATTAAAATTTAGATGTTTGGCTTAAACAATTTCTTTCTTTGTATTACTATAAACAATTCCATATTCCTGTGTTATTATTATTTTAAATCTATTAAATGTTATAAAGCAGCAAATTATTGATACGCAAAAACAAATTTTATGGCCATTAGAAGGCTACAGGTCCTTTAAATGTTTATACTAATAAAAACAACTTATTCGGGAGATCTAGAATAAGTTACATATTAATACATTAGTGACACTGATGTATCAAGTCAATACATTGTTTTACAGCAGGCACATACATTCATGTAAAGCTTTTATCTAGCAAAGGATAATTTTGTTATTTCTGCATCATACAAGAAGTACTTCCAAATAATGAGGCCCAAGTAGTGGGGATGAAGGGCCTTGATACAAGTAAGATTGTGTTTCAGCCAGATGATTGGGACATATCATTTTAGTAGGTATGTAAGATATTGTTTCCAATGGCCAAAATATAATGTGTGGGGGACGTTAAGAGGTACAGCCTCCCTAGCCCCATTAACATTTTGGAAAAATACATTTTCATATAATTGAGCTATGTATTTAAAAACAATCCAACTAGTAATTTATTTGTTTAACATATCATAGAACCTAATGTCTATTGAGATAATTTTGTATATCCTGGAACAAAACTAAACTATCCTGTAGATCAAACTTTTCACTAAATGCTAGACAATCCTTTCTTCCTACAACTTGTGCTTGTTTATTTTTTATGAATTTTTATTCACAAGATTTACATTATGACAAACTCATATAATTATAAAATAATTTCCATAAACATATTTCTAAACGTTGCCTTTAAACTAGTTTAGCACAATTACAACAAAATCGTCTTTCCATAACAATATGTATAGACCTACAAGTAATATTCATACTAACCATTATCATTTAAAAAAATACATTTTTTTCCCAATCTAAATACTCTGATGCTAATATGTGTGATTTATGGGTTCAATAACTATTGGGTAAAGGCCAAAAATGCAATGAAATGTGATTCATTTCCTAAGGGCGAAGCTATGCTTATTTAAAAGCCTATATTCTTGTTGATAGCAGCATTCTTGAAACATACCTACGGGTAAATTAAGCACTAAATTTTGAACTGTATGGGTCAGTTAGTAGTGTTCATAGCTACTTACTCAAGGGTCCTAGGTTTGATTCCCGGCGATGCTAAAAATATATATTGTTGGTGCAGTGGGTTTCTCTTGAACAGGGATAGATTTAAGGTTGGGCGTTGTGTTCGTTCATTAGATTTGAAGACGTGTGATTGTATAAATATCGTGTGAAGTGTCGCCCAGCTAGCTTGGCATTCCAAGTTTGATTCTTTTTCAAGAAAGTATAGCAATTGGTTTGTATGATTATAGAATCTTAGGTGATATTTTTTATTCTTTTATTTTCATGGTTATTTTCAAAATGCCATCAAATATGGCTGCCATGGATGGATTTATTCTATTTTACATCTATATCCTTAAACAAAATGTGAATTTATAGAGTTTTTGGGTCTATAAATACGAATGTATATTAAAATATAATTTCTAGGTATATATGGTCCTATTTCCGACTCAACAGGTGTGCGGTGTACGTGACAGGAGCATGTACCATATTTAGCGGTTGCTAACAAGAAAGTCAGCACGTGTTAGCCGTGTGGCATCAAATTCCTATTAAGGAAATCTCCCACCTACCAATCCAACAACTAGACCCATATATAGATAGCGTTCAGCTAGCATCGAATACTATTATATTCTACACAATCACGAGAGGTCCTGGACTGGGCTTGGACATAACCGCTCCAGGATGGCTGGATATAAACTCTAAATATTTCAATAATTATTTAAATATTTAAAACGACCTTTAATTGGTTTGAGTATATGTAAACTTATATTAATTATGTGATTGTTATCGTTCTGTTTAGGCGTTGGTAACTTCTCATTAGATCATTTAATTTTGAAAGTAGATTTATTTTATGGAACACTTAATGTTTCCTCTTTACCGCTTGGGCGCAAGTCTCTTGGTAATCTTTAGAAATGTTATTATAGTCCAGTCAACAAAGTAAAATTAGGGGAAATAATTCGTGTAGTCACAAATTTTTGTACAGTGGTAAGGGGGAGTACCATGAA